>BMAV01008128.1:31662-50830 GCA_019973955.1 Trichonephila inaurata madagascariensis | reverse complement strand
CGATCTTACAGCTCAAGTGTTAGTGGCGGTAGGCCATTAAAATCCTTATGTCATTTAGTGTGATCTTGCTGAATCCATATTCACACGACTGTCTTTAGATTCCAATCAATGTGAGAGTGTTATAGCTGAATGATAACCCCACTCTCGATAAGCTGCGATGTTGCCGCTATCGAATTCTGACTCTAGTAGCTGGTAGTCGTTTCGCCTTATTATACAAGGCATAACTCGATCTTCTCACAAACAACAGAATAAAATGCGATATCCGAAGGGGAAACACACTTTATAATTTTCCTTTTATGTAGAGTTTGAGATGCTCTTTCTTCCACCTGGGTTGTTCGATTGTATTTAACTGCTGATAATTTGTATATACCAATGTCTTTTTTTACGCAAATTTAACGTTTCTATCATCCCTCCGCCATGTTGCTGCAATTTTAACTGCCAGTTATGCAAAAGCTATATTAGTCTTTGAGAACAACAATAAATATAATAAATTTCTGATTTTGTTTTTATATGTGCCCCTTATCGCGACTATAGCCTTAAACAGTTGAAGAATTTCACTTAGCACCACGAAAAGTAATTAAAGTTAATAAATAAAGAAAGAAAAATGGCATTAGTTGGGTCACAATACCTTCTCGAAACCAATACTATAATTTCAGTAAGAAACATATTACGTATTCTATGAACCAAAATTATACATTCCATTGACTGAATTTTGTGTGTTTTATGTATGGTGCTTCTCAAATATATTCAGGGGACTACGGTAGCTCAGTGGTCAAGGTATAGGATCACGGCAGGCATGTCATGAGTTCGAGCCCAGTACCACTAAAGACCCGTCGTGTAGGGGAGCGATGCATGTTAAATCTGTGGAGACTTCAAACGTCCTCCTGTTGGTGTGGTAGTTAGGAGAGAGGGTTGCCAGCTCAGGTGTCGTAATCGTCAATTGACCATGGTTCAAAATGATGTGGTCCGTCGCAAAAGCCCTGGTGTAGCTGAACAGTGCGACGTTAATATTCACTCACTCATTAACCCAGTGTTTCTCAAACTTTCAAAATTGATGACCCAATTTTCAATCATGATTTTCATCTCTCCTCCCCCTCCATACAATAACAATGAATTGAATGCAATAATATGCTTTAAAACTAAAGCTACAATACGACCTTTTAATTATACAAATTTACAATTATACAATTTAATTAACCGTACAAATTAACAAGATAAGTATTAAATCTTGTTTATGTTACTTTTACAAGTAATAGATGTTTTAAGAGTTATTTTTTTAAGTAATAGGATTATAGTATTATGTTACTTTTCCCCTTTCTAATTTTTACATCAGAACATAACAATTTTTAATGAAAGAAGGTCACAAGGTTACCAAGCACCCAGGTACCTTGATACAGAAAGGCTCTAGGCTGCTGAACAAGAGATCTTCATAAATTTTGCGTCAATTGGCGGAATCGAAAGACAATTCAGTAATAAATCGTGCTTGAAAATTTGGGAAAGTGTAGAGGATGAATTTTCCGCACTGAAATCCAAAATATGCCGTATACTATTTTCATTTTCAACACTAGTAATTATTAAATTGGTTTTTAATTTAGTATTGATAAATTAATTATCAAATACTTTGTTCAGTTCTGATACATTTATAAGTAATTTATATCAGAGTAAATGTGCATTTTATTTTTTATGTCAGAATGTACTTTTTTTTTCTTTTTGTGCGACCTTTCAGCAAATTATTAGTTTTTTTAAAAAAATAATTTATTATTTTCTACATGTTCGCCTCCCCCCCCACGTAGAATTATCTCGCCCCTCTAGGGGAGCGCGCCCCACAGTTTGAGAACCGCTGTTCTAATCTGTTTAAATATATATACAACTTTTACTTTACTAAGAAGCATATATTTTGCGAAAGATATTCACGTATATCTGCTGATAAAGCTCATGGTGGAGCTACGAAGCAATCGCCGCCCGACGCCATGCACGTCTGATAAAGTGGCATTGAAACTACGAATATTGATCCATGCCTTTTTTTAGAGCTACTGCCAGTGCTGATTTAAGCACATTTCGAGGCCTGGGCGCAGAAGATCTACAGGCCCCTTTGGCACTGGAGGATCGAAATTTATACCCAACAAAATCTGGTTAAGTGCAGCTTATCCGGGCCCTTCAGGGACCCTCTGACCCCTGGGCGCCCACCCCCGAAGCTCCCAGTGGATAAACCGGCACTGCACTTGCAACTGATGTGCGGCAAAAAGGAAAAGGCAGGACGAAATACTACTTGTCCAAGAAATGCATTTACAGTGCATGCCATTTTTACAAGCGCGTGCGAAGCTCATTCACCGAACTTTTGGAACGAATGTTTTATCTCCGTGCGAGAGAAATAAAATTAATAATTTTTTTAAAGCAGTGAATTCAATAATAGAAGTGAGGCTGTTATGATTTTTATATTCTAACACAATTAACTTTATTTTCACAACATCTCATACAGCATCATTTCCAGATGAATGAGATCGCGAAAATACATACAAAAATGTATCAATTTTTGTATATTAATTTCTCTTGCAATTTTTGTATTAAGTTCAGCCAGCGTTGATTACGCATTGCAATTCTTTTCTGGAATGAAGAAACATTTTTAGAATGATTTCAAAACATGCCATCTTAAGCAATAAAACTTTAACAACAAACGATTATATCTCAGCAGATAAATAAAATTATCAGATAAATCAGTGTTCTAGAATTAAAGCAGACGAGAGATAATCATATGGAAGAGAATTTTCAGCGATATATAGATCTACTGTAAAAATTAAATAGTTAATAAAAAATTAGTTCAAAATTATAAAATGGAATTTTAATAGAACCAAATATTTTGCAAAATGAAACACAGAGAAATATAAACGAGTGTTTTTCTGTTATTGTGGCACTTTATGTAGAATGCGAACGAATAAAAAATCTCAACGATAACAACCCATTGGATGCACACCCATCACAGCAATCGAGGTAAAATCACAATGCTTACAAAACGGAATGAAAGTTAAGTAGAAGTAGTTGTATGCGCTAGCCCTAAATTTACGCAAGTAAGACTTTTTAGAGTCCATGGGTACGATCCTTGGACGCATCACCGTAAAAAACAAAACAAAAACACACAATCAAGGGCATAGCTACCGCCGTATCAATGATACAGGATCCCCAAGCTACAGGGGTCCCAACATATGTCAGGAAAATTTGTTAATATCTTAAGTGGCCCCCAAAAAGGGTGAGCAAGAAATTTTGATTCGGGGCCCAATCAGGACTAGCTACGCCAGTGTACACAATTGTGTTTCAAAAAATCTCAAAAAACAGCTTAAATTTCAAAAAACAGCTTTAAAAAAACAACACCTGAGCGTATGACGCAGAGATTCAACACTACTTGAAAGTAATTTCACACAATTTCAATCGATCTGTAGATATACTTATCACGTCATAATAGTTATGAGTGTCACGCAGTGGCGAGCACAAGGGGGGAGGGTGTCCTAGGGGTCCGGACCCACACCCCCCAAGGCCCTTGATTTTTTTTACGATTGATTATAATTCTAAGTATATAGTACGTAAAATTTAATTAAGTATTTGTAATTAAGGTATCCGACTACGTTCGGAACCGTGCTTTTGCAAAAGCGTATAAATGGATAATATTTATGATATTGAGTGTCGCTTGGATTAGAAAATGTATATAAAATTGTTTTAAGAATAGTATTACAATAAAAATTATTTAAGTACAATATTTTGACAAAAAATGAACATAGAAAGACCCATTTTCAAAATAGTCTCCTTTTTCGAAAAATGTTTCTATTATAATAATATTTTGCCTCTATGTAGCTCAGACCTCTTTACAGAGGCTCAACTATAATTTTTGAAAAATTCGCATTATTTTCAGAGTTACAACCCATTGAAGTAATTATCGGCGTTTTTTTTCACATAAATTTCTCCCCTCTGTTGTCGTAAGACATGGATAAACCCACTTCTAAGTTATATATTTCAAAAATTCTAGTTGAGCCTCTGTACAGAGGTCTGAGCTATATACAGGCAAAATATTATTATATAATAGAAGCATTTTTCACAAAAGGAGAACATTTTGAAAAAAGGTTATTCTAAGCTAATTTTCTGCCGAAATATTGTATTTGAATAATTTTTTTTGTCAAAATGTTCTTATATAAAACAATTTTATTCATGTATTCTAATCTAAGTGACACTAAATGTCATGAAAATTATCCATTTATGTGCTTTTTTAAAATCACAGTTCCGAACGTAGTCGGATACCTTAATGATTAAATTTATCAATTAATGCTAATTATTTATTCGATTATTAGTTTTTTTACAGTTTTTGTTTCCGAAAATTGACAAAATCAAAAGGAGCATAATACAAAAGTGGTGGGCTTCCGACTCTGGACACTCCCCTTGAAAAATTCCTGTGTACGCTACTGACACGCGATTCAAACTTTTGAGTTGCTTGTCTGTGAATTTATTCCTTGGAATAATTTTTTTAGTGTAAAATATGCTTCTCAGTCATTACTATCAAGAAATATTTGGCATTTGTTTCATTGCAGTTTTAGAATTTATAGCTTTTTTTTAAAAAAAAATTTCCTTGCTAAGCATGATTAAAGTAAAAGTGGTGATTTTTCGTTTGGTATAAAAATTTGTTCCATTTTGCCCTATTTTCAGACATTTTTTTAAAAAGGTTTATGTTTACACATAAATTGCAATAATGCATAGGCAATAAATTGAATTAGTAAACATTGTGTGAGACAATCAACTTTTTTCATTGAGTTTTTTTCCCCTGTCATGTATCATTTTGCAAAATAAGTTCAGTAATAAGTTTAAATAATAAATTTTGTTTAATTTACAGTATATGCTGTATTATTTTTTAATTTTTTTTATATTACGTTTCATTATTAAATAATTCTTTATTATGAAATCAAATAAATTTATACCACTGTAATATTTCTCCTTCTGTAAAAATTTCTTATTACACGATTACTTTCGAATTGTTTAAAATAAATTCTTTCAAACACCTTCCCTTCAGGTTTTTTTTTTTCTTCCTTACTAACTTTATAAAAAATTCATTTTATTATTCTAAAAGAAAACTCAAACATTTTTCCACAACAATATTTTGTGAAAGAAGTTATTTTAACTTCCAAGGAAAGTTGAAAACGCGGTTATGTACGTTTAATAGAATTTTGTATTATTTATAATAATAATGTAAACATAATTAAGAACGTGTGTTTAGCCAAAGCTATCTAGAAGAGAGTTTAGCGCGCTCCATTTGTTTAATCTGAGCATTAGAAAATTGCATTTTCTACTTCCCCATGCGCATGCGTTAAATCGCTTTTACCTTATTCGATTCTACCCGCAGCAATGACAGCGCCCTCTAGAATAATTTAAAACCACCTTCGCAGCGCGAATGCCTGTCACAACATTCGGCGTTCGTTTTTCTTCGGTAGGCGATTTCGAATGCTTTTGTTTTCGTTTTGACAACTCTGGTTTCGCTTCGTCAAATTAATTTTTATGCTTTCATCGGAATCGCAAAGGCATTCGGAAGAAAAAGAAAAACACGGGGAAAAGATCGAATGCAATAAACTACCTGTAACGGCGGATGTCTTGTGACTTGTTGATTTCTTTGTTTTGACAATCTCACATAACAACAATGGAGACGACGGAGGAAAGCCCGGTGTTGGACAACAACCGATCGGAGAACTCCCGGCCCCCGATGCGAATGTACCTAGTGGCCGGATTGTCCGCTGTGGGAGGCCTGCTTTTCGGCTATGACACGGGGGTGGTGTCCGGTGCGATGCTGCTTATCAGAGACTATTTTCAGCTAGATAATACCATGCAAGGAGTTGTGGTCAGTGTGACCATCATCACTGCATGGGTGTTTTGCTTATGTGCAGGTCAAGCAGCCGACCGGTTCGGCCGCAAGATCGTGATTATTATGGCCAGCATCGTGTTTACAGTGGGATCCCTCATCATGGGCTTTTCCGAACAAGTGTGGGTACTCATCCTTGGCAGAATTACCGTAGGAATTGGAATTGGTGAGTATGTTAGCTTATTTTAATTTTTAGAGCCTCTCCCACAGACAGTGGTGTACACAAGTGGAGGGTTTGGGGGTTCAAACTCATAGACAAACAAATTTTTAATTTTCATCGTAGAGATTATCCACTTGCTTAGCTAGTCCCTTGTGGGTCCTGTATTAAAATTCCTTGGGGGGCCTTTTATAGGGCTTCTTAACATTTTCCATTTTTTTTTGCGTACACATTCTGATGCCCCTTATTGATACAGCTGATACAATGGTAGCTACACCCCTGAAATTATACCTTAATGCTTATGTTTAAGCATTTTTTAGAATGTAACCCGACCCCCCCACCCATTAGAGAAGATTGTGTACGTCACTGCTCACAGATGTTTTTTTACCTGATTTATAATCAGGATTCGCATAATTTTGAAAATCTAGTGTCTTAGTTAAATAATAATGCTTTTATCTTTCACATCACTCAGTGCAGAATCATTAGATTTGTAAAAGTTTTTTTGGAATATTTTTTCTTAATTTGATCAAATGGAGTATAGTCTTTTATGAGCCGTAGCACAGAATAGATTGTTAGGAGTATATAGGCTGATTTATAAATCCATGTTTTTCAGATTTATCATCTTTTTTCTCCAATTTAACTTAAAATGTTAGTTAATGTAAGTAGAAAAGTACAATTTGAAAATTATTTTTAAATGTATTGTTCTCTCAGTATGAAAAAGTTTTATTATTCTCTCCATTTTCTGTGAATAAATATGCTAGAACTGGTTATCATTGATTCATGATTCCAAATAGTTTGTTCCTGAAGAAATCTAACGACTCCTTTCACATCAAATAGTAAATTTCATAATACCATTAAAATTCAACGTATAAATTATCTTTCTTGCAGGGGAGGGGGGTAACTTTCACGTGTGAGGATTTGCATCATCAAAAGATTTAAATAGATCATGTATCAGCTCCTTTACACAGCAAGTCCTTAGTGGCACCTAGACTCGAACTCATAATTCGACACAAACAATGTTAGCTGCAAATTCAGAGCCATGTTGACTCGATTAGCATTCGCCACTGCAGGAATGCAGGTAGCCATGATAGCTTAGTGATCAAGGTAACGCACTTATGGCTGCGGTGTGTCATGAGTTGAAGTTTAGTACCACTGAATACCTGCTGTGTAGGGGATGATGCACGTTAAATCTGTCGATGCTCAAACTTCCTCCCGTTGTTGTGATGTGGAAGTTAGAAGAGGGGGTCCAGTTGAGGTGTTGTCCTCGACACTTGACCATGGTTCAAAATTATGAGGTCCATTGTCAAAAGCTCTAAGTAGCTGAATAGTGTGATGTTAATATTCACTCACTCACTCACGCAGGAATGCAAATAATCAAAAAGTCGCTGACAATTTTTCAGATTTCTGAAATTGTATTTCCTTTCAAATTTCTCAGTTTTATAAAGATGCTCTTATAAAAACTGATATTGGGATTGTTTTAAAAATCAAACTTTTAAAATTTTAAATTATATCTTTTTATAAATGATTGTAAAAAGGAGACAAAGAAAACTTTTCGCACTCATAAAAATGAATGTTTAGTTGGCCCTTTCAGTACTTACACTAATATCAAAACAATGTCAATGTTTAAGATAACTCACTAAGTTGGCAATCTCGATTTCGCAAGTGTTGCATGCGCTGAATTGGCAACCATGTGCTTTGTTTCATATAATGTCTCCATTACGGTTGCAATAATATGCAAGAACCACCATTTCCTTCTGTTTAACTCTCTTTCTACTATAAAGTGTGGATATTTAAAGCAAGGATATTTAAAAAAAAAGCTTTCTGTAAAGTTTATAGAAATTTCTTTTTTTTTTCAAATGGTAGAAATTTATTTTATAGTTCTCTTTTCTCCATTGCTGTGGTTTATACACAGAAAATCATATATAATGTAAGTATCTCGCATTTGTTATTATTTTGTAACCTAACCATAGTTTCAACCAAATACTGGGAATAGAATCTGCATTTTAAAGCTCTTTTTCATAATGATGCAATGTTATTTAAGGAATTTTGCCCATATTTTGTATTATAGAGATAATTTTGTTTTATTTTATAGTGAAAGAGTTGTAATATCTTCTCATATTCATTAAATTAGATTCTTGCCCATATTTAAATTTTTTGCATTTTAAATATTGAATTTTTGCTGTTATGTTTTGGATTGTTTGTCTCAGTTCAAATTCTTTTAAATAAGATTTTTTCCCCAGCAAGTTTTAAGTTATAACTAAACATTTAATAAACTGTTTCAAATTAAGTTAGGGGCTGTCATGATTGTGATTAAGAGAAGATTAAGATTATATGAATCCATTACAATATGAGCTAGAAGATTCATTGTGTTCTTCGCAAAAATTTTGTATATTTTTTGCATATGCAAATCAAGACTAATTAAAAATATTAAGTTCATGCTAAAAAAATATAATTAAAAATTATTAAATATATATTTTTTTTTCTCTAAATTGTCAATTATGACATTTTGTAAGATGATACAAATAGCTTATTATCTTTATGTAACAAAAATATTTTAAGCTGTTTGATGTGTAAAGGTAATTTATGTAATGATTGAGAAAGTTAGTAGCATGTATTTATGGTAATTAGGAATGTACAAAAAGATTTATATTTTTCAAAATTTTATTAAATATAACTAATGAAATAAAATTATAATATATTTTTATAAATATGTATATATTTCTTACAATTAAATTGTATGTCTTTGCAGTTTATTATTATTTAATTTATAAAGTTACATATATTTTGTGCTTTTGTAAAATGTGCTTATATGAAGATAACATATCGAGTGTTTATGAGCAGTTAATTTAAGATTTAAGTACAAAAATTCTTTAGTGTAATATTATAACTGCAAACTTTTTATTATTTACAAAGATGCTTTGATATGATTTGATCTAATTTTTAAAAATTAAAGTTTTAATATTTTTTTTATGAAAGTAATGAAATATTTTAATTAATTCTGACTAATATAATGATAGAATTGCAAATTTATGCAATAATTAAACTAAATATATTCATATATTGATAATGCATTTAATGCATAAACTGTTTATGTTTAGCTTAAAAATGTCTTAACTGTTTATTTTGCACTTAAAGTCAAATAATTTGCTATAGAATACTTGTAATCTTAAAAATATTATTTTGTTAATATTATTAATTTAAAAATTATCAATTCAGCTAAGCATTTGAGCTGGTTTGGTCTTTTTAATATGTGCCTTTCATGTTGTAACAAATTCAACAATGTGGGGGAAGGAGATTTTGTGACAATTTTTTTTGATGAGTTTTCTGTTTTAGAATACTATATTACAATTTTTAAATTTTAAACTATATTTTACCCTGTTTAAAGATCAGAATAAATGCTATAAAAGAAAATTTGAGGCACTTCTAGAATAATACAATTTTGTTTTTTAATTTAATCATGAATTTTAAATTTGTAGTACAGTACATATGTAAGCAATAAATAATTATTGGATTCAAAACAATATTGAAAAAATATTAGAATATTAATCTTTCTAAACATATTTCTGGTTAATCATTAAAAGAAATTTAGATCAATTTACTTTTTAAAATTAAATTTAAAATTGGCTTGTAGTAAATTTAAAAACCATTAGAATTCATCAATCAATTGAAGAGAAAGATATCCAACAGAACATAATTGTATTCAAACATTTAGCATCTCATTTCAATGAAACTATTTTAGCAAATAAAATAATTTTTTATTATTTTTAAATCATATTATTTAGTTCTCTGAACTGAATCCCTTTGATCATACAATGTGTGCAAAAGGTTAAAAATTGTGCAAAAAAAAGTATTCTTTAAAACAGTCCATTTTAGTCATCTACTTACAATATGTACACATTGAACAAATTTTGAAACCTGAAGAAATACATGTTATTATAAGATTGCAAGGACTCTCTGAGGGGGAAAAAGAATTCATCCAATCTCTCTTATCGAGTTTGAGGTGGATAGAACTCGGGACCTTCTGATCTGTAAGCACGTAACATACTACTAGACCAAAATGATCACTACAGTCCGGAGGCCGCTACTGTTTTATATGGATGATAACACTACAAATTAAAAAAAATAAAACTGAAATTTAAGGAAAAAAATCTAATCGTAGTGGAACATAAAAGATTTAGAAATATACACTAAAATGTTACACAAATGGACAGGAATGACGTTATATAGCATATTCAGGGACGTCTTAAGAAATTGGCAAACAGGGCCCAGGGCCGGTTGCATTCTCCGTAAAACTAGGAACTTTGGACGATATGTCAACTGGCTACATACGATGACCGACGCCCATGTACAGACCTAGTCCTACCACCATACACCCTCATTGCTCATTCAGTCAGTTGAACCGGTTTGTGCGATTGTAAGTCACACACATTTTTTGTTTGTTTGGGGTTCGTACGAGTATTTGACAACGTGTGCCATGCATGTCTACTTTTGTGTGTCATAGGTGGGGCCTACATTTGTATAGGGCCGGCTGGGAGGCGTAGTTGGTTTGTCGCTGGCCTTCTCCACCCAAGGTTGCGGGTTCGACCCCGGCCCAAGTCGGTGGATTTTCATGATGCAGAAATCGACAGCGGCCATGTCGTATGATTATATAGCATGAAAAAAATCCCTTGAGTGTCCGTTTGGCTTGGATGTTCTGGGCGAAATTAAATTCCTAAGTACAAATTTCGCATCGGCAGAGCTCAGGTGCCTCCCTTTGGGGAAGAAACTTTGCTTCAATATTACTTGCGGTAATTTGTATCACCTAAATGTGTGTGTGTGGTGCCGCACTAAAAAGTGATACCAGCTCCTGGGGAATGTACTAGGTCTGCAAAGGTAGAAATACTAATACGCAGCCCCATTAAAGAAAGAAAGAACATTTGTGTAGGGGCCCCTGTTCTTTATTTAAAATTCAAATATTGAAGCATACTTAGAATCTTGTTGATTTTTTTTCTGCATGAGTAACTAATATTAAAGTAAGTAAAAAGGTGAAAAAGAACCAAATATATTGTGTGAATATCCGTATAAACTTTTATCTGCCTTATATAATAAATATCATTGTTTCTTTTTTAAGCAATGTAAAAAATGGAAGGCGGCTTTTTAATAAAGTTTAAAAAGCTGTTTTTGAATGCATATTTGTTTTTGTTTTCAATTGAGGAAATGGCAAAAATATATGGGAACTTTCAGGTTAAATCTTTAGAAAAAAATATTATAATATTTATAACACACAAAGAGAGAGAGAGAGAAACAAGCTTCTGTTCTCTGTGTGCCAGTGAATCATTTTTGCATGAATAATAAATAAAATAAAAATAGATTGTAGAAGAATGAGATTTCCAAATACTCCTCTTCCAAAATTCGATCTTGCACACACACAATTAAGGTTTTCTAAAAAAGTACCAAGAACACAGATATTGATAGTATGAATTATGTGATTAACAGAAAAAAAAAATTTAAAAAGTTTCAAATTCTATATTAAAAGTATTTCATCTACAATTTTTTAAAGCCTCTGGAAAAAAAATATTTTCCTGCAAAAAAAGTTTTTTTTTTTTTTTTTTACTGGCTTGCATTGTATATATTCCCTTTAGTAGTTAAGGAGAAATCAGATTTATACTTGTGAAAGTACAATTATTTTGTAGAAATATTTATTTTATCTCTTTTAGGTGTCATGTATAAAGCAGAGAGCACGTAGAAAATGATTATCGTATTTTTAATTAAAAAAAACATTTATTATTTTTAGCTACCAAGGTATTGCTTGTACATTTCGTACATCTTATTACACTGTTATCTTGTGATTATTTATCTCCTGATATCTTATTAAATTTACTGTTATCTTGTGTGAATTTGGTAACAAAAAGTAAATGATGTTTCTTCAAAAACAGTTAAAATTTAACTTGTATTATCCAAATGGTTTTTCTTATTCAAAATGAGCCTTTGTATAATCAGACACGTGGATTAGTGTTTGGAGTAAAGCCAAAAGAAGTGAATAGTTGCAACAAAGCCAAAATATAGTGCACGTGCTTTTTGAACACATAACGCGCGCTAGAACTTCCTCCGTTTTGCTTGCAACGATAGCTATCGAGTTTTTCCAATTCTTTTTCTCCAATCAGCTAGATAAATATTTTGTACTTTAGAATTTTCTATTATCGCTTCTCTTGCAAATACATTTGAAATGATTACGAATTACGGCGTTGTTTGATGAAGAAAAGAGTTTTTCTTTATAATTTGAAAAAGATGGATTTAAAAATGAATGCTGAGTTGTGTGATTATTTTTAGGAAGATTAAAATAATCAATCTATAACGTATGACTTCATCATTATTTGAAGATGTTTGATTCAATTTTTAATTCAGAGCGATCAAGGATTTTTAGTTTAAAATAACATTTGATGCATTGCTAAGCCTTTAGAATTATTTTGAAGTATTGTTTTGGTTGATGGAACAATTTTTGCTAACAAAATTTCCCTATTTTGTTAGCAATAAACGGAAGTTATGATTTTATATTTTTCATTAAATAGATAAAAAAATATTGAAATTCGAGAAATATATATGTGTACAATCATCAGTTTCATAGAATAATATATGTAGTTATCCAGTGTTGACATAACATCGATGAAGCGACTTACGTAACTAATGACCATGGAATAAATCGAATTTTGTTTTCTTATTCTTCTTGCTGTTTATTTTATTTACTGATATTTAAATATTTTATAAAATTCTCATACTTTTTGTCATGGATCTTAATGTGAGAATGGCTCTGTTGACTGTTAGAATTCGATTTTTATACGTGTTTTTGACCCGTGATAGAAAAAGCTATTGCTTTTCATGATTCATTTGATGAAATTTTCAATTGCAAAGATTTTTTTTCAATGTTCTTACACGAATATGTGTTCTTCTTCAAGTTTAGTCAGTCTATTTCGAATTGATTATTTGTACTATATTTCGAACACTGAACAACCGAATCAATAACGACAATTCGGTCACTACATTTGCTTTCTCGTCTTATGTGTGTATCATTTTTTATTCCTGAATCTTAACGAATATTATAAATGTTATTATATGATTCAGAGAAATTCGTGTGCGTTTCGCATAGTTACATGTTTATTACAGAAAATGTAACTCGATGCACGGAATGATTTTTCCAAGTTGGTCATTATGTCGTGTGTGCGTAACATTTGTAAGGTAAACATAAGCGAAAGTTAAAGTAATGGAAAATTTTTTGTTTGTATGTTTTCTGTCTATGCTTCAGATATGGGTATTTAATTAACAGTTAATGTGATAATAACGCGCTTTTTCGTTTTGCTCCTTCCTTTCAAAAAGGCAACTGATTACACCGTATTATCCGTATAAGGGTGCGCTACGCTAAGTGTGGATGAAATGAATCGTCAACCTCCGATGGCGCTCTTGTTTTTTTTTCTTTGTTTGTCAAGGTCAGTTATACGAATGGCGGCACCCGCGTATTCCCCCCCCTCTTAACTTGTGGGGGTGGTTGTCATTAGACACGACCTTCAGAGAAGTTGTTTTCATCTGCTGATACCCTTTTCGATTACTGAAGTTTAAGAGCAATATTCTCCTCCCCCTTCACGTAAATCAGCGGGGGCACTCCCTGGTGGTGTGCCCCGGCACTCAGGCGCCCGATTAGGACAGGGCGCCAGTTTTCTAGACAGATATTAGGTTCATTTTTAAATTGTGTTTCAAAAGTCAAGGTCAAGATGAGCGAATTTTTTTTTTCAACGCGTCCTCTTGAAATGAAAGTCGATCAAGTCTGTCGGAGTAATTTGTTTTCTTTTACGCCATTTTTTCCCCCTTTTTGTTGATTGTACATTTACGATTTGTGCTTTTTTTCATTTAAAAAAAATTATCAAAGGGAGTATTATTTCATATTTGATAAGCAATAACTTGTTTTTAGTCCAGAATAGCAGCAGTATTGGTTGTTTTTCTTTTGTTGGCAATAACAATGTCTTCTCTAAAATGAGGTGAAACCAATTAAAAAATATGTGGAGTATAAAAAAATTATTTTGTTATTTGTATTTTGTCACTCTCTCTCTTGCATTGGTTCAGGTAGTTTGTAAAAAATGCGCGAAAATGTGCTTGGACCTTAACTTCAGCACAGGAGTTTACACCCAACTGTTTGTGAACACGGTCTTTTTTTTCCCAACAATTTTGAAATAACACGGTACAGAAATTTAACAAATTTTTTTTTTAAAATTTTTTTTTTTTTTTAGCACAAACTTTTTTTGTTTCAGCACGAATCTCTAAAAAATTTGGCCTTTGGATGAGGACGATTGGATCGAATTTATGGCAATTTATGATCATAAAGAAATCGTTAATGACGAAGGCGAAGTTCAGCTTATTAACAGTTGATATAATTTGCGAGAGCCCGAAATTTGCTTCAAGTATGCAACAACATTTTCTTACTCATGATCCTGACACAGAGCGTACATTAAAATTTGAACTTAATCTTAAGTTTTGTGTGGTAAAATTTTAAGAATTATATGTTCTTACTTATGCTACCTGATCGACAGTAACATCAGATAAGGTCCGCAAAATTCATCGCGATAAGGGGCTACGCTTGTCGTTAGCCGTAGCTGTGAGCACCATGCAAGTGATAGTACGATTTGCCTCGGTCCCACCCCAATTTGGAGGGAGAACACCCTGGGAGTGGTCAGGAGCCTCCCACCTCTCTTCTCCTTCGACCCACCTCACGAGAGGACTTGCGGCTCTACGGCTATTGAGAGTACCCCCATGCCGCGAAGGCACTACATTTACAAGCACCCATACCTTCTCCGGGATTCGAACTCATGCCTGTGGCACAGCAGTCAACGTCACTAACCACTCTACCGGATGGGCGGCTAAGGATTATATAAGCAACGAGAAAAAAGAAAAAAAAAAGTTGCTATTAAATGATTTTGTAGCAACAACTGAGGCCATTAATAACGAACGAAATTCTTTATTTGAATCAAAACCGACAGTTGAGCTAGATATATCCATTACATCAACTGATGATATAGCATTTTTGTTCCATTTCGTAATGAATGTGCATGCTTGTCATTAAGTAGCGATGAATTAGTTGTTAGTTACTAGTTTCATTCCTAATTTCAATTTGATATTTTATATCTTGTATGTACTTATAGACTGAATTTTCACTGTATACATTAATTTTAATTTTTTTGTAACAAAAGGAATTGGTTTTGTTTCATAAATATGTGAGATGGATTTTAATGTTAATTTTTTTTTTGCGTGGGTTTTTGGGAAGATATTTAGAGTTTTTTCATCTTACCCGGTTTTTTTAAGTTGTGGAACGTTTCCCCAAATTTATCGTGTGTCCCATGTATTTTTTGCACGGTTTTCTAAGAAACGTATCTACCGTGTAAAAAAAACGAGTTGTATTGAAAACTCGTGGAGATACACGTGACTCGCAAACCCGTTCGGTTAATGCTCCGTGTTTAGGGTTCTCGTGTAGATCAATGCGTTTATTATTTACGGCTGATAATCGCTTTCCGATTGGACCTTTTTTTTTGGTTGGGAAAGTGCGAATTGTTCAGTCTCGGATGGAATGAATCGATAAATACAGTGATCAAGTAGATTAGTAGGGGTGAGGAGTGATGAAATGTGTATATAAAGGTGGTCAATGAATATTGATAACCTAAACTGCTGGATATGCCTGCGGCTATCGATCTCAGTGTACATTTTTCTTGTGCGTTGTTATTTCTGGTGTTATAATCGCTTGGATTTGTTTTCTTTTGTTTCACTAACAACCCTCCAGAGTAAGTGTGTGTGTGGGGGGGGGATTCATTCTAAAAAGCGCTTGGACGAAAGCGCTGAGGGGTTTTCCCTATAGTAAAAATTAAAAAATCTTTTGGCTTAAGGAGGGATTGAACCTCCCCCTTGTGTACCCTACTCCTGTGTGTGAGGGAGACAGTGGCATACACAGAACTCTTATAGAAGGGTTACATTCTAAAAAACACGATGTTCGTCTTCGTAATATCTATGTAAAATTTGGTCTATAGCAGTGTTTCCCAACTTTTTTTTTATCGCCGCGGACCGTTTAACGCTTGATAATTTTACCGCGGCCCGCTGAAGGTGTCACGTTGGTTGTTTGTATTTTAAGTTGTTTTAATTTAATACTTTCGATTTTTAATTACACCTAAATATGCCTACAGAATAAAAAAAGGAATACAAAGTGATTTCCTTGGCAAGTCGCACAAACTCGAGAGAAATACACGCAGGGCCGTTTTTAACATCCCCGGCGCCCTAGGCACTTCAAATTGTTACGCCCCTCAGACTATTTCCACAGAATCCCTCCTTCAGTTCTTACCCTGTCAGTTTTAGGGAGTTTCGGAAGGGGTTTTCCCTCAACACTCTTGCTTGTTTCCCTTTATTTGGTTTTGCTGTTTGGGGAGTCTTTCCATTATCTACTCCCTATGGACCCTTCGTGACATGGTTTGGCCACTCTTGTTCATTTTTTACCTTACCACAGACCACCCATCCACCCTTTTGTATATTACTGCATTGAATAAGAAAATCGTTTTCAACTTATTTATTATTATCTTTTTCATCGCTTATCGCTATAGGTTTTCTTCGAGCTTTGATCATTGCAAAATCATTAATGATGTTGAGTGCACAACATCATCTAACTGTTAAGCTTTTCTTTTTCCATATTAGATCCTATTTCAGTCATAAGGGCAGAAATACTTCTCCCATGACTCACTAGGCAGTGGTACTTTCGTTGTGATTTTTAATTTTTCTCTTTTTTTTTTTTTCTCCAATCTTTTTGCGCCCCCAAATCTTTTGCGCCTTAGGCACTTACCTAAGCGGAAAAGCGGCCCTGAACACACCACACTCTATAAAATGAAAATAATTTAATGTTCCTTGTGTGACTCAGCACCCTTTCATCCACAAACAAGTACAGGTCCGCAGCTCGGGGGTTGGGTACCACTGGTCTATAGCGAACCCCCAAACTCCTTATGTGCTGAGGACTGAATAGACCAGTTTTTCAACTAGGGATAAAATGTTTAAAGAGAATTTAAGTGTGTCGATAATAATTTGTTAGTGAGTAAAGTTTCTGTAGATTCATATGAACAGAATTCAATTTGAAATCATCATTAGAAAAATGATTCTGTACAGGATCCGTCTCGCATATTGTAATGAATATGTACCATAAATATTAATTAAGAATAAATTAGTGGGGGATGCTTATACAGTGGCTGTTCAAACATTCTACTCTATGACGTTGTGACCGCGGTAGCTTAGTGGTCATGGTCACGAACTAGGGGCCAGCGTGTCTCGAATTCAAACCCTTGTACTACTGAAGACACGCTTTGTCGGGGGGCAATTGCACGTTAAATCTGTCGAGACTCAAAGTTCTCCTGTTGGCATGGTTGGGAAGTTCAATGAGGGGGTGTCGTGCTGGTCACTTGACCGAGGGTCAAAATGACGAGGTCCTTCATCAATAGCCATCGTGTTGCTTTATAGTGCAATGATAATAAACACTCACTCACTCACAGTGGCGTAACATACACCCCCGCATCGCGGAGTAGGAAGCAGGATTCTAGGGGGCCCAACAGTTATGGTTTTGCAATCTTTTGCAAGACCCGGCTTAAGGCCCCCACCCTGACTTTGCATAGTGTGGGGGGGGGGCTTATACTCTCTATTACGCCACTGCTCACTCACTAGGGCTACGAGTATCATTATTTTCAAGTGTTCACATGGTATGGAATAAAAATTTATAGAGGGAGGTACCAATTGAGAAGTGAAAGACTATAATTTCTTAATGTCGAAATTCCATCACTGTGAGCTCGTTCTGGGGCTTTTTTAGTTTGGCATTCATTTGAGGGGTAATGAAAGGCAACAGATGTCATACAGAAGAATGTAAAATTCATATTTTTTTTAAAAAAAAGAGCAGTTTGAAAGTGATTCGTCGCAGACCTGGGAAGGTGTTAAACAGTGTCTACCGAATTACCCATATTCTCTCCCGCATTCTTTATGAAGTAACAGACCCCCGTAGCCATTAGGTGAGATCCAATAACAATTAAGCTAATGACCCGCTCCTGGTGAGGGACCGAGGAGAAATGAGTGTGGGGCACTTTCTGTGGGCTGTGCCATCGATTGGTTTCCCGCTGGAATGATATGCGAGCACGAAGAGGTTGCTTTGTGTAGCATAAATCTACGAAACAAGTGGAGGCACTCATAAAAAGAAAATGTTCCGCTCTTTTTGTTTATTGTGGTTTTCCTTTATGTACTCTGCGCGATGGTCTTTGATTTATGTCAAAGAAATTGAGCCAAACTCGTAACACTGAAAAAGGCCTCCATTTTCTTATAAATTCGCAGAAATAGGATGAGAAGCGTGATGCTTAATGAATGAAAGTATTGATTAATTACGCTTCTGCAGCTATTAATTACAATATTTACATTTATATTAAAACTATTGAGGATTTTAGTACCGCAGAATATTTTATGGGTGATGGAGGAGGGAAGAACACACACACACACACACACACACACGTCCCTTTTCGAGTGTTCCAAGCAGTCTCCACTCTCTTGCGGGTGTCACCGCTGAAGATCCGCCGTGCAGAGGGGGCCGATGTACGTTAAGTTGTAATTTGGGGTGGGAGCACTTAGTTCTTTCGAACCTTCATCTCCTTTCATGACATTAAAACGCTTTCAAATGGCCCTTTTTTCAATTCCTACTATTAAAACTTGCACTCTCTATATATTTATTTATTTATCTTGGTGGAATTTTCAATCGTTCATAAAATACATTTTAAAGCGCTCTATTGAGCTGAAATTTTATATACATCATTATTTTGGACAATACAATAATTTAATTATAATTAATGAAAATTAATTGATTAAACTAATTATTTAAAGAATTACAAATACAGCCACGTTGGCGACTTGTGTCAAAACTTGAAAAGGTTTTTCTTCTCACGTTGTAAAGCATTCAGTTGAACTGAAATTTTATACACACGATTGTTTTGGATGGCAATACGATACTTAAATAATAATGAATAAAAATGAATGACCACTTAATAGTGTGATTCTGTCCTATGTACATACATATTTATACTAATTGTAATTATTTAATAAAAAGT
>BMAV01008128.1:16712-30273 GCA_019973955.1 Trichonephila inaurata madagascariensis | reverse complement strand
AAAAAAGGACTGAAAATTAATGGAGAAAAAACTTTGGAGAAAGTTTACCTGCACCCCGGCTTTTAGGAGCATTTTCTGCTTCAAAACGCAATTTTTCTTGCAGACTCGCTTGAAAAACACTAATCTACATGCGTGGAATTTACAAAAACAACTTGTTTATCTTTTTTAAAATTCCTACTATTAGTTCACTTTCTCCTTATGTATATATATATATATATGTATATATATATATTAGGTTGGGGAAAAAGAAATCCATTATTTTTGCATGAAATTCAAAACTTTATTTAACATGTTTCGGATTGTCCGATTTGGATCAAATATGTACCGTTTTGTTGTATAATTTGTTGCCATTTTAAAGGTAGCTTCATACTGCCTCTTTCATAGATGTCTTAGCCTTTATTGGCGAAACTAGTAATCGATTTTCACAATATTATCTTGATCTCCATTTCTTATCACTTTGGAAGTTTTGCAATGCGAAAAAATGTGGTAATCGTTTGGTGCCAGGTCCGGACTATATGCTAGATGCATTAAAACTTTCCAACCAAGCTTCCAGAGTTTCTGGCGAGTCATTTCAGACGTGTGTGGTGTGGCGTTGTCCTGATGGAACATAACACCTTTTCTGTTGGCCAATTCTGGCCATTGTCCGGTCAGTCACTAGCTTCAAACGGTCCAGTTGTTGACAGTAGATATCTGAGTTTAGTGTTTGGCCCTACGGAAGCATCTCATAATAAATTATTCCTTTCCAGTCCTACCAAATACACAGTAGAACCTTCCTGGATGTTAGTTTTGGTTTGGCCACCGTTTGAGCTGCTTCACCGCGCTTTGACCACGATCGCTTTCGCACAATATTGTTGTATGTGACCCATTTCTCATCCCCAGTCACCATCTGTTTGAGAAATGATTTCATTCCGTTTTCCCAGGGCTTCGCAGATGGAAATTCGATCTATCACGTTTTTTGGTGTTAATTGGTGTGGCACCCAAACATCGAGCTTCTTTTTGAATCCAACTTTGCTCAAATGGCTTAAAACTGTTTTATGGTCGATCTTCAGCTCCTGGGCGATGCTACGACTACTAACATGCCGGTCAACTTCGATTATTTCTGTGATTTTATGGACATTTTCGATGACGGGCCTTTGGGAGGTGCATCTTCAACATCAAAAATACCTGAACGGAATCGACGAAACCAAAATTGCGCGTAATCAGCTGTTACAGTATCGGCACCATAAACATCATTTACAATTTCAGCCACCTGGCTTACATTTGCGCCTTTATCAAAGAAAAAGTGGAAAATGTATCGAATTTTCTCTTTGTTGACTTCCATTTTTAACACCCTGTAACTCACAACTGAATGAACCAAACAAAAAACAGCGCAATAAATTTTTTAGTGTGAAATGTCCCTTTGACAACGAGCATAAATTTGAAATTGTTTGATCGATACTTAACGAGATATCGACACTACAGCCTTCTACTGAAAAAAATAATGGATTTCTTTTTCCCCAACCTAATATATATATATAATCTTGTTAAAATTTTCAATTGTTAATAAAATAATTTTTATTCGTCCACTGTGAAGTTCAAATGCATTTTTTAAAAACTTGTAGTGGATGACACTTGTTGTTAATACAGCTTTTTCAAATAGTAATTCATTAATTTAATTTAATTTTTTAATTTTAAATTTATTCTGCCTTATTTCTGAGGAAGTTAGAACTAGCACCAACAAATGGAGCCATTAAGTTTTTCTAACGAATTTTTTCTTGGCTTCAAAGATATTTTTTTAAACATGTAGTGGATGACACTATTTGATGTGGATACAGTTTATTCAAATATTAATTTATTAATTAAATTTAATTAATTAAAATAAAATTTTCTTTTACTGTCTCAGTAGGAATTGATTTAATTATTTTTTTTATATTATTTGTTCTCTCTCTCTTTTTCTTTTTTGGCTTTTATTTTAATACTATATTAACCCTTTTATCGAAAACGCTAAAAAAGAAACTTTTTGCATTTTTTACTAAATTAGGGGGTAGTTTCGATTTCCTTTCATTCATATCAAGCCTCTCTCTTGTTTACATTCTGCTATCAAAAATAGCAAATTGATAGCAAAATTGAGATTTGATTGCTTGATTGACAGAATTCTCCGCTAAATGCTTAGTACTTTCTTCTTAAATAATTGAACTTCTTAGTGCAATGAGTCATGGCCGGGCCACTAAGTAAAGGCTAGTGGGCCACATACGTCCCGCGGGCCGTAGGTTGAGTATCACTCTTCTAGGAGTTTTCACTGCTTTAAGAGGCCGCGCTAGTCTAGTGATCAAGGTAACGGACTCGTTGCTGGCGTGTCACGAGTTCAAGCCCAGTACCACTGTTGACCCGCCGTTTAGGAGATCAATGCACGTTAAATTTGTCGAGAGCTCAAATGTTCTCCCGTTGGTGTAATGTGGTAGTTAGGAGAGGGGGTGCCAGCTCAGGTGTCGTCCTCGTCACTTGATCGCGGTTCAGATGAACGAGGTCCATCGCCAAAAGCCCTCGTGTAGCTGAACAGTGCAAAGTTAACATTCACTTACTTACTTTCACTTCTGTTGTTGTGGCTAATGCCACCTGTCTGACGTAGTCAGAACGAGGCCCACGAAATTCATCGTGACAAGGGGCTAGATGTACGCCTATCGTTGGTCTAAGCCTTGAGCATCATACAGGTGACAGTACGATTTAGCTCGGAGAAATTCCCGAAGGGACGATAGATGGCGAAAACACCTATCTCCTCCTCCACAATTTAGACATGGTACTGAAGGGGAGGGAAATATTCTCCAGTCCCCCTGTACTCGTGATTCAGCCCACAAGACTTTCGGACCCACTGATTTAACGAGCACGTACTCCGTGTGTACTCTTAGGGTATTTGGTGGCATCGTACCCAGGCCTTCCGGTCCGGAGTCCGATGCTCTAACCACTAGGCTACCCACGGCCACTTTCACTTGTAAAAAAATGTATTTTTTTTCTGTTGGACTCCGATTCGGAAACATGATCTATATACATGGAATTTTCTAACACAACTAGTTCATCTTTTTTATTATTGCTTACATTTTGTTAGTTTAGTGTGGCTCCGGTAGCCTAGTGGTCAAGGTAATGGACTCGTGGCTGGCGTGTCATGAGTTCGAGCCTAGTACTGCTTACTGAAGACCCGCCTTGCAGAGGGGGCCGAGGCTCATACATCCTCCCGTTGGTGTGGTGTGGAAGGAGGAGAGGGGGATGCCAGCTGAAAGGTCGTCCTCGTCACTTGACCATGGTTCAAAATTGTGTCCAAAGCCATTGTGTAGTTGAATAACGCGACGTTAATAGTCACTCACACACTGTTAATTTAGTTGCTAGAGAATAGCTCCCTTCAGGAAAATTTTTATTCCCTTGTGTTTTTCCCGTACGTTTACACTTATAGCCCACCTTATCTTTCTAACTCAGTTCGCAAAGGATGACGCGTTCAAAGCTTTATCAACTCAACTCTTTTTTTTTCCTTTTCGGTTTAGAGTTCATTTCTCGGTGGTCAATGACAAATTGCGTCATCTGCAAAACACCGCTTTATACCAGACCGAAAATAATACCAATATTTAGGTCCAACTAGACAGGTTTTTTTTCCTGATGTTTGAAGGTCGGAGCAATGATTTTCGATGATATCTTTTTTCTCAAAATTACGTGTTTTTTCTCTATTTCTCAACATCTTTATTATAAAACGAGACGTTGCTTTTAATACTTTTATTTGAGTGTTTTATGGTCTTGCACGACGCATAAGAAAATTCTAGAATCTTATGGTGAGGTGATGTCTAATAAATATTTTTTCTCCTTATAAAATGAAATTGTTTTTTAAAACAGCAGATGTATCTTTTTTTTAAATGGTTAAGATTTGGAACAGAATATAAAATAATCATCATAGCTTTGAAATTTTATTTTTATATTTGAAACAATAAATTTTCTATCCTTTTTCTCATTGGAGCATCCATCTGCGTAGGGTGAATTTTTAAATTAAAACTCAACAATCTCACTTCAGCTTGCATATTCTTTACAGGTGCCACGCTGAATCAATGACGCCTTAAGACTTCTTGAGGCTCTAGGTCACTATGTAAATATAGGCCCCACCTTAAGTGGGCAATATATAGAAGAGTCGGCAACCTTTTAGCTGTGGCGTGCCATAGGATTCAGCGGCCCACACAGTAGGCTATTTTTAAAATAATTCTATTCCCGCGATAATGCCTGCAGTGGTAGAGAATAGAGGTTCATAATATAGATATTTACAATTATCAATTTTGATTTGATTTTATCAATTTTGAATCATTTAAAGATATTTCTGAACATAAAAATAAACGGCAAAATAGAACTGTTTCATCAACAAAAATAAAAAGTATACGTATGTTATGTATTTTTAAACATATTTATTAAAAGAAGAAATAGACAAGATAAAATGTAATTCATTACAGTTAAAAAAAAGATAAATAAAAATTTTAATACGAACCTAGTGTTTGCAACACTCTGCTTTCATGTCTAAAAATCAGGGTGTGATTTTCAGTTTCCCTCGATTCTGTGCATTCAGTTGTAAAACAATTTCTTTGGGGACTCGAAATTCTCTCTCGGAGAGAATTTTTACTTAGATATGTAGAACCAAGAGCGGAAAGTAGAGTACATGTCATTTTGTCTCTTCAAACAATTCAATCTTCCCAGTAATGATATTCAATAATTTACAAAATAGCTGTAAGTTTACCTTTATTTAGAGTTATCTTTCAGATTTTTTCGTAATTCCGTAAATGTCCTTAATTCTAAAGCTGTTTGTCAAATGAGTCCATTTCAAATTTATTAACATCAACCCACTCAAAAACCGAAAAATTTGTAGAGTAGTGCAAAGTGCCATTGAGAATGGTGGCACGCTTTCCGTAGGTTGCCTACCCCTGGTATACAGCATTCGTTGTCAAATTGTGAAAATGCCCCCTAGGGTGCCCTTCTCTTAGATTATCTGCGTGAGCTAGAGGTGTAGGTTCAACTAATTGTGGCCGCGGTAGCCGAGTGGTATAGGTATCGGACCGTGGCTTGCCTTGTCACGAGTTCGAGTCCAGTACCACTAAAGACCCGCCGTGTAGGGCAGCGATGCACGTTAAATCTGTCGAGAGCTGAAACGTCCTCCCGTTGGTGTGGTGTGATAGTTAGGAGAGGGGGTGCCAGCTCAGGTGTTGTCCACGTCACTTGACCAGGGTACAAAATTACGTGGCCCGTCGCCAAAAGCCCTCGTGCAGCTGAACAGTGTGACGTTGATATTCAATCAATCAATCAACTAAAGAATTAGAAGTTTCCATGTTCTTAAAATATCTTTATTAAGAACTAGCACTTAAGCTTTTAACAGATTAGATAATAAATATATATGAGAGAATCTACGATGAACAAACACACAATACAAGTAATACCGAAATAACCTAACTCGGACCACTATCAATATCTAACCCGCCTAATCTTAATTCCAATAATATCGCAAGTCCTAATATTAAATAGTCAATCCTACCTTAATCCAATCCTTGATCTGATACTAAGGGAGTTGCGTCTTTACTCGAGTGCAATGGTATGCACCTTGATCTAATGGCTCTACCTTCGAGGTAACCTCAATTGGCTGTCACTTCACGATTGTATCAATCTCTAACATAACATTCCCCAAATTGTCACCTTGCTTACTTAAACTTCTTATATTTAAAAGCTATCTAATTTGCATCTTTCCTTCACGTTTCACTTCTTGGGTTTTGGTTGGAAAAGAGTTGCCATTAATCTTGGCCCCAAAAGAACCCAAAGGACATGTTAATGAAAAGACTCGTGAGCCCGTCACAAAATACTCGTACAAACGGTAAACGGCGACAAATAAATGTGTGTGACTCATAAACCTAGGTGATAATGGTGTAGGGCGGTAGCCCTGAGCCTAGACACAGATATGACATAAAGCAGTTTTGTCACTGTTGCCAGTTGTCATACAGCTCGAAATTTATAATTTTTGGGGAGAGGAATGACATTTGACTATTAAAAGGATTCAGATCATGATCTTGAGGCAGAGTCGAGAATGAGACTCTCGGTCCCGGCCCAGTTGGTCCATTTTATAAATTCAAGCTCTGTCGTTATTAACCAGTTAAAACTGTGATGGACGAGTATTGTCGTCATGAAGTTGCAGGATTTTGTGTATTGACGAGTAGACTCGTTATGCGTAAAAAATAATGACCATTGGCTATTTAAACTTTCATTTTTGAGAAAAACAAAATCATAGTCTCAAATTTCAAAATGTTTAGAATATTTTGAGGTCGGACCGGGGTAGAAAAAATAAATAAAAAATATGAACAATTCAAGATGGACTCATGTGTCCCCGTATACACCTGGCTGAAATAGCGTATAAGTTGGCATAACGAATTTATTTATGTGTGCGATGATAATGTTTTTTAGATGTTAGTCTAAAAGGGGCAAAGGCAAAAGTTGGAAAGTTGGTTTATAACAGAGTTCCTTCAGTATGGTCAGCCATGGGACAAATGCGTGACGCCGACCAGACTGAGCCCATTAACAGCTGTTGGGCCGAAGATATTTTGCTATCGCATGGTGTAAAGGCCAGTTGTTTGATGTTACAACCATGTGCTGTGGATTAGAGTAATGGCCCAATGCCGTGCTGCCTAAAGAATAGTTATTTTATTGGGGTGGGAAAGGCAAGGAGGCTTTCTGGTAAGAGATCTGTGACCCAACCTGCAGCACCTACTCCAGAACTTTCTTAGTGTCAAGACTGGCAGAAAATATTTTGTCAGTAAAGAAAGAAGTAAATCAGTGTGTGCTTAGGTCTCTACGTCGGGGAATTTTGACGCTCACTAAAATTCAGAGATATCCGTAAAAATTGAGGGTCGGAAGGAACCGTCGGCCTCATAAACCCGCGACCAAGCTAAATTACTTTATATCACTAAGTATTGGTAATAAAATTGGCAGTTTTATAAAATGAACCCATCTTTTTAATTCAATTTTTTAACAACGACACTTGCTCTGTGTTTGACGAGTATACTGGTCATCGCTCGGTTTCCATAACATACATAAATGCGCTCGCTCAAACGAGGGTGCCATAGTTAAATTAAGAGTTGAGGGCTATATTTTTCAGTACATTTGAAGCTTGATGCCAAGACCTAGATATCTCTCAATAATTCGTATAATTAATATATAGTCATACTGCATCGTGAAATACCCAGCAAAGCGAGCGGGTAACGGCTATATTTGGAATCAGTGATTACACACAATATCAATCGCACAGCTTGTATTGCATAACTTACTTTCCGTGCAAATCATCTGTACATCTGGTAATGAGTTTGAATTGTATATTGGCAATATATATAAGGCGGAACCTTCTCCTTGTCCTTGAGTTGCCAAACGGCGCGTACAAATTATTCCCAAATTTTGTCATTGCGTAACATAATTCTATGTTTGGAAAGGATCATCACCCAAATATATTGATGCGGAAGATGCTGTGTATCTCCAGTCTTATTATTGAAGTCTTCTTGTGGATGTTGTTTATGTATTATGGGATGCTATAGTTTCTGTCATAAATATATGGATAACCATTGAACGCAGAAAATTGACTCTTCGGGCTGTCATCATTCAGTGTTCTGAAAGGCCATAACTTTTTTTCACGCAGGAACAGAGCGCATGATCGCAGAACACCCTGCCCAATTTGTGCTTCGGTATCTCATTTCCAACATCTCGGTTTTGCTTCTAAGTGAAAAAAATGGTCGCTCGTCCTTCATGTCCAAACAAATGATGAGCAGGGTTATTTTTTGCTTGAGTTTCTCATGCGACGCTGACCTTCGATTATTCTAGCCCTTGTATTGTTTATGGAATGTGTTTTTTTTTTCTTTTTCAAATTACAGTGGAATTTGTTTAACGCGAAGCAACACAACGGTCCCAAAAAACTACAATGTATTTTCATGCATTTTTTTTTCTCTTAACACGAAATGAAAATCTCTTAATGCTGAAACCTTCTGGTAATGAACAAAATACATAAAACACCAGTCGGATTGGACTGTCCTACTGAATTATCGAAAGAATTTGTTGCATAGATAATTAACAATGTTTGTGCAGCCCTAATTTTTTTTTCTTTTTTTTATGGCAGACAAAGACATTTTGGAGTTTGATAAAACCTCAAAAAATATCACTGATGCAGATTCCGACGACGAATAATGCAGCTCCTTTCCCACGTCATCCCATCGAAATGATAAACATGAAAAGTACATTCAGTTATTTACACGCACATTCCAAATGTGAAAGAATCACAGAATGTACGACACAGATTAATTTGTTGACAATTTGATGTGCTAAAAAAGTTAATGCAAAGAAAAATAACAGATTATTTTCCAAAAACTCGATAAATGTTTTGTTTTCCAAAAAAATTGGAAATTTTGCATCAAATTTCCTTAAAGTCTAATGAATGCTTTTGTTTTATTGATATTTATTAAATAAATGCATATATACATATATATTTAATATTTTCTCTAATAAACTTAAATCTGTTGAATTTTTTTTTATTACAATATCCTTTAAAATGAAAAAAAAATCAGTCCTTTCAATTTCGTGTTAAACGATTTTCACTGTAATTGCGTTATCTCTTAATTTGCTTGTTGCTTAACAGAATATTTTTGTGGTGGGAAAGTTTGTTTTTATTATCGATTACAAGATTCCCTTCGATCCAAGACGAGTTCGAGAAGAATTTTCGGAACAAGGAACTTTTGAGATTTTCTTAAGAAATCCTGTTGAAAACTTCTGTATAGTCTTCAGAGTGGATGTCCACATTTTTTCCATTGGTCTATATTGGCAATTATGGTGCACGATTTTAAAGCATTGGATTCCGCACAAATAATTTTTCCCTCTCCTGGGGATACAAAGGATACGAGAGGAGTTAAAAATAACGTTGAAAGATTTGAAAATATATTTTGGTTGTGAATGTTTAAATTGCAGCTCTTTAAAAGGTGTTGGTTCCATGCGTTTCTGAGTTTTTATAATTTCTTCATATTACTTTCTAGATATGTATTAAAAGGAAATTTTTTGCTTACCATGTAGTTTGAAACTCTGGTTATCTCCTCTAGGAAACTACGCGCTGAAGATACAACTTTTGCTTCGCCAAATGTACGAGACTCATTTTCACACAGAAAAATGTCTCAATTTTCGTGAAAATTTGAAACATTATAATTCATAGCATCTGTTTATAATGTTTTAAAATTTCCAAAACATTCCACAGATAATTAATTTTTTCTTTTAACATGTAACGAGCATTTAGTATTAGGATACAGCAGAAAAAAATGCAAAACACATTTTATTCCAGAAACAATGGATCCCATCAGATAAAGATGAGTCGTACACCCTGGTGTAACTAGCTCTGGGGTGGGGGGAAACCCTGCATCTAAATTCCTTCGGGGCCCTTTTTTAAATATGGGAGTTGTCAGTGGACGGTAGTTACACAATTGGAGCCCCCCATTTACTACGCCCCTGGTCGTACAGCAAAATATATTAATGTTTTAGCTATTTTATTACTGAAAAAACGTGGCCGCGGTAGCCGAGTGGTATAGGTATCGGATCGTGGCTTTCCTAGTCACGAGCTCGAGCCCAGTACCACTAAAGACCCGCCGTGTAGGGCAGCGATGCACGTTAAATCTGTCGAGAGCTGAAACGTCCTCCCGTTGGTGTGGTGTGGTAGTCAGGAGAGGGGGTGCCAGCTCAGGTGTCGTCCACGTCACTTGACTATGGTTCAAAAGGATGAGGTCCGTCGCCAAAAGCCCTCGTGTAGCTGAACTGTGCGACGTTAATATTCAATCAATCAATCAATTACTGAAAAAATATTCAAAATTTGGGTCCGATACATTAAGCGAAGAAAGCCTTAAACATTGAGTGAAACTGACTCCTGCCCATGAATCATAGAAGCAACAGTGACGGTGGAGACTGTTAGAAATTAAATGCAATATGTAGATGGCGTTGCAAGTCAGCTAAGAGTATACTTTGGCTTGTAGAGTCATAATAATGTAATGTTCTTTGCTGTAAACATGTCTTCTATGTGTGTCGTCCAACACAGCAAAATGACTAAAAGTATGGACTAATTACTAGATTAAGATAAAAATGTTATGGATATGATCGCTTAACTAAGCCATGGAAATAAAGGAATTAGGAAATATAAGAGAGAAAAACAGCTCCTTGAGTCCCTTGTTCCGACTATTGGACAACTTTGTCTCCCACCGTTCACACCATTGTTTGTCTTTTTGACATCGTTTTACTATTAAATCACGCTTCATTCCCCCCTAATTGCAATGATAATAGTAAGTGACAACATTACTTATAAAACACATTAAAACTTTTGAGGCTTGTATTTGAGGCTCGTGTTGATTTTCAGAGAAACATTTAACGCTTACAAACAGCGCATGCGCTGAGTAGAAAGTCTTTTTATTTGTGAAAAACGAATTTTCTATAATTTGAATCTATTTAAAATTATATAATATATAATTTGAAGTATATTATACAGTAAAACCTTTATTTTAAATGAGGAGCTCGAACATCACCTTCATCCGTTTTTGGGCAGCAAAGAAAAAAAAATTATCATCTTGGAATTCTATGTTGCTGCCAGAAAGACGGCAAAAGGTATTGGACCAGAATGAACTCTATCTACAATTTAATGAAATATTTATTCACTTTATGAAAATTGTCTTTCATTTTCACAAAACAAAACGAAATTACTTTCCGAACAACCCAATAGTTTCCTTTCGGATCCAGTGCAATTTTAGTCCAAACCATCTCATTTGCCATCGGTGATAAGTGATTCGTTTCCCCCCCTCCCCCATGGAAAAGGAAACGAGTCATAACTGGAGAAATCAACCTTGATCCGTTGGGATGGAGAGTCCGAGAGATTCAATGACCTCCAATTATCTGATCGATGCGTTTCTCGTCACCTCCGGAGGCTGAATGGAGAGTTAAGATCGACATCCATCGCTCCTCTCAATTTCCTGCTCGCATTTCCTTCTTTTTCACTTCCCTTTTCGCTGTTTTGAGGGAAATATATGTGTCACGTGCATTGATGTATTGCACCATGCCTTCTGATCATGGTCTAAACTTAGACGAGAGAACATGCACTGACTGATGGGCGCGATTGATTTCTCTGATCTGGTGATTCTTCATGAAAGGGAGGAGGGAGGGAGGCAAAATAGATTAGAACCTCATTCATTTGCACTTTTTCACACAAACGAAACAACTCACAGAAGCCAAATTACACTGGTGTCCAAAATTAAGGTTACAAACACAAAAAATGCATTTTTTTTGCGTATAATTTTTTTATTTGTGATGTGGTGTTACTTTTGCCACCTGTCTGACGGTGTCAGGAGACCGCGGTAGCCTAGTGGTCAAGGTAACGAACTCGTAAGTGGCGTATCATGAGCTCGAGGCCAGTACTACTAAAGACCCGCCATGTAGGGAAGCGATGCACGTTAAATCTGTCGAGAGCTCAAACGTTCTCCTGTTGGTGTGGTGTGGTAGTTAGGAGAGAGAGGTGCCAGCTCTCTCGTCACTTGACCATGTCTCAGAATGACGAGGTCCGTCGTCAAAAGCCCTCGTGTAGCTGTACAGAGCAGCTAAAATTCATTAATTCATTGATTCTGACGGTGTCAGATCGAGGCCCACAAAATTCATCGCGGCAAAGGGCTAGACGTATACCTGTCGTTAGCCGTAGCTTTATGCGTCATACAGGTGACAATACGATTTGGCTCGGTTCCGCTCCAATTTTGAGGGAGAAGCATCCTGGAGGTAGTCAGACGCCACCCACATCTCTTCCTCTTCCACCCATCTCGCGAGAGGACTAGCGGCTCGACGACTATTTAGAGTACCCCCATGCCGCAAGGGTACTATGCATTTTCAAACATCCATGCCTTTTCCGGGATTCGAACCCAGGCCCTACGCTATAGTAGTCAGCGTCAATCACCACTGTCCCGGATGGGCGGCTTTGTTGATAAATTTTCGAACATACGTTCTTCATTTTCAGAGAATAATTATGCTAACACTTAAATGGGAGTGACTTCTTGTAGTATGCAAATTAAATAAAAAATTGTGAAAACAAGTTGTGTAATAATTTGAAAAACTGAATGTCTAATAAGGAATGGGGCCACCCCTTGCTGCTATACAAGCTTCACAACGAGCTCTCAGACAACAAATTAAGTTGTTAATTTCATCATGTGGCAACAATCCCCACAAGCGCAGATTTTAACGTCTGGCACGTGTTTGGAGGGTATAGACGTCGAGAAATGTCTCTTCCTAAAGCCTCTGAAACATGCTCAATGGGATTTACGTCATGAAATTTTGCTAACCATTGCATCCGGCAAATACCCTCTTCCTCAAAAAAGTCTTCGAAAAAATTATCTCTGTGTGGCCTCGCATTATTGTCCATAACAATAGCATCTTGACAGCCTCATATGAGGTTAATCTTTTTATCCCTGGACGGTAACAGAACTCGCATCAAAAATGTGTAGCGGCCCTCTAACATAATGTCTCCCCAAACAAGAATTCCACACTCACCCAATCGATCGTATTTTTGTATGTTAGAATGATGGTAGCGAATCCCAGGGTCTCTCCAAATGAAAACTCCACGAAAATCCCTATTGGTACTGAATCTGGACTCATGAATGAAAAGTACATGGCCCCACTTTTGATTTCCCCGAGACACATGTTCGTGGCTTCACACCATTGGCCGTCGAACATAAAGAGCCTTCTCAGCTTAATGTCTGTAAACAATTTGTATAGAAATTCAATGGCTACAGCAAAGTCATGGGCAAGCTCCTTAGCGTCTCTATGACGATGCGCATATAATTTTTAAACATCGATCTTCCGTAGGTGTTGTAGCTTTTAGTCGACCTTGTCCAGGTTTTTTAACGACAGTAGCCGATGTTTGTGAAATTGTTTCCACATTCTGGATATCACCATTCGAGAAACATTTAAGTTTCGGGCTACTTCTGCTTGAGACATTCCACCTTTTCGATCTACGCAACGGCTTTCCTTCTTAAATCATCATCTAAACGATCATAGGAACTCATTAAAAAAAATTAACACAAATTTATGTTTATCACGGTGCGATACACGTCTAAACACAAAATTCAAAACTCTATTGTGAAAACGGTTTTAACGTTTATCACAAAATGTTTATACGCAAATTCTTTTTATGTCAAAACTCACAAAATTAGGATATTATGCTTGTTTTTGTTTACTTTTTATATAATATGTTAAAAAAAATTATGGTAGATATCTCGAAATAGTAAGAAATTTATGTTTGTAACATTAAAATTTTGGACACTGGTGTACATAGCTAAATGTTCTGTACAGTAAAGATTTGTTCTGAAATAAAATGAAGCAATATACTGTAATTACACAAATGAGTAAGTATTTATTAAGGTATCCGACTACGTTCGGAACCGTGATTTTGCAAAAGCGTATAAATGGATATTTATGTTCTTTAGTGTCACTTAACTACTGACCACCGTAAATGCAACACCAAGAAAGACAAGAGATAGCA
>BMAV01008128.1:401-10872 GCA_019973955.1 Trichonephila inaurata madagascariensis | reverse complement strand
TTTTAATAAGCTCCACCCCCCTTGCAGAGTTATCAGGTCCCCCTAGTTTGAGAAATGCTGCTGTAAACGATAGTAGTTGAATTCCCTGATTTGGTGACAATATTTTTATAATTTTAGCGCTGAGTTGGCAAACCTTGCACTCAATCTACGTATTTAGGATTTTGCGCAAAACAGCCATTTTGAAAAACGTATTTCCTTTAGCGCCATGTGGTGAAATTTTGGCGCCCAAAAAGGTGATTTTTAAGATTCAAAAGTCTTTGTCACAATTAATAGGCGAAAGTTCCAAAGATTATTTAACAATTTCGCAATTTTAATCCCTTTCCTTTCAGAGAACAGAAAGAATACAAAAAGTGAAAGAAAAGAGGATTTTTTTTTTAAACTCGTTTGTAAGAAATAAGAATGCACGATTGTGAAAACAGATGTTAATGGCAAATAGTGACGTTCAAACCCTTTTTAGATCCCTCCTTCCATTTCAAATAAATTCTGTTTCGTAATTTTCGTCACACTTCATCGCTATACCGTATTATTTGTTAAAAGAAACACACCTCACTTTATTTAATACCCTTTTTTATAAGAGTGCTCCTTACTCACATACTCCTTATTTAATTTGAATTTAGATTATATATATATATATTTTCTTTAAATCTTAATTACGACTGCTGTTTTTATAAATATTAGTATTATTTCATTTTCCACGTTAGAGGATTAAACCGTATGTTTTGAGGTAAATTTATTTCCTATTCCTAGAAAAAGAATACCTTAATTTACTCATGCGTTACTCAATGATTGGCTGGCGCCAAGTTTTTCCTCAAGGCAGTCTTCGCCATAATGTTCGAGAGCCTGAACTAAACGCGGAACACATGTTCATTTAGAAAAATGACTCAAATTTCATTGAAATTTGCAACATTGTAATCAATACATTTGTTTATAAATAATATAACGAGATTTTCGAATTTCAAAATTTTCCATAAATAATTTTTGAAGTTATACTTCTTTTGGGGCGTTAGAGAAATAGGATGAGGGTAAATTTTTACAATGCGCGCGCACACCGTCACGGATGCGAAAATCCTTTGTCTAGAAATACACAGATTGGGACAAATCATTCCCGCCTTCGAAATTCTCAGAAAAATATTTCTCTTCACTTCCCTTAAGAAGGGGACACCCGGGTTTGAACCGGAGACCTCTCGATCTGCAGCTGAATGCTCTACCACTGAGCTATGTACCCGCGTCAGCGAACCTTTGCTTTGCGTTCCGTAGGAACGGATACGAAAATGCCTTGTCTAGAAATATGCAGAACGGGACAGATCATTCCCGCTTTCGACCCCCTCCCCATATTATTGGTCCTATTATCCCTGTACGTGGGTGTTTAAATTTATTTAAATCGTGATTATCTCAGGTTTGGCTGGTCCGATTGACTGAAGGTTAGTATCGTTCAACTCTGCTCGTGACCGCCTTTCGTCCTTGGCCCAGCTTGCCCTGCTAAAGATTTTAATCTTGTTACGCCAAAGAAGTATAACTTCTTACTTGCGTACACAAGTACACACACTTTTTTAAAAATTTTAATATGTAAAGAGATAACTCATTTAACATTACGGTATAGGGAAAAAATGCGGAACACATTTTACTCAAGAAAAAATGCGTCAGCTCGGATAAAAATGTGTGTGAGCAGTATGGTAAAATATACTGCTTTTTACTTAATAGAGAATCCAGAATATAATGAATGAATTCGGATCCAATTCTTTAACATTAAGTGGAGACAGCCAAACTTCTACGCAATTTCTTAAAATTTATATACTGTTTTCCCTTCATTTCATCACGTGTGATTATCATATCCTAATTATCCTTTCCATTGTAATTCCATAGCTGAGAGAATGTGGGGATTCTTCTGGATTTTTTCTCGATGTGTACTTGTAGTGAATGAACGCAGAACGGCCACTGTCCTGTGTTTAAAAATGCGTCCAATTCTTTTCTACTCGGCTTTCTACTATGTGTCCACAATATATTTATTACATACACACATATGAGTCATGTTTATGCATGTAATCAGATCATTGTGGCCGCTAGCCGAGGGGTCATGGTTACAAACTCGTGGTGAGCGTTGTTTCGTTCGAGTGTCACCTTGTATAACGCGGCTGAGGTACATTAAATTTGTCGAGGGTCACATTGGCGGGGATTTTGGAGGATAATATGTTAACTCGGGTAACGTCTTCTCTTTTCTTCGAGGTTAGAAATGATGAAGGTAGGAATGGTGATCTGAGATCGATTAATTAAAAAATCGATTTCCCGGGCCAAAAAAAAATCGTTTTAAATCGATATGTAGCACTGAATCGATTCAGTGCATCGATATTTCATCCTACAAAATCGACATTCGATTTGTTCTGTTTTGGTAAAAACCATAAAATTATTTACATTTTGTTGAATGTATTACCTTTAAACACTACTTATCGCAAGCAGTTGTGCACCTGAAGTATGATCATATACTTTACTGGCAAGAACAAAAAACTCTATTTATCATCACGTTCACTCAATAACCATGATGTATATGAGTATCATGGGATCATCTGTGCCTTGTGAGCGCCTGTTTTCGATGGCCGTCAAATCGCAAGGGATGAGCGGAACCGCTTGGATCCCAGTAGACTTGCCAGACTGTTTATAAAAAGGTTAGATATTAAGCATTGGGGACTATAAAATATAGTATCTATTTTCTAAACTTTTTAATGTAACAAATACATTTAGAAAGTAAATGTTTTCTTTTATACCTGATACTTTGTGTGTGCGATATGGTAATAAAATAATTGCAATTGTCGAATTCCCTGAACTAAAAAAAAAATCCTGATTTTACTGGTAAGATATCGTTTATTGTATTATCTTTCTTGTTTTTCATAAAAGGGATTTATATTTATATTGTAAATGCAGACTTGGAAAAAAAAGTCGATTATTTTCGAAATCGATCTTTCAGACCACGATTCATCAGATTACGATTCGAATTGATTTAAAAATCGATGTTTTTCGGAAAGAATCGCCATCCCTAGATGAAGGTCTAGCGCTGTTACAAAGTGCGACCGCAGGTGTGTTTGAAGAAGCAGACATTGTTTTAAAAATTTTAAAGCTAATCAATTCAAGATTATTCAATTTATGCTTAATTCAATTTTAATAATCTTGGGAGCAGTCACAATCTAAGATAATAAAAGGTATACTTATCTCTGTCTCTTGATCCGTTTGTCAGTTCTTTTCTAAACTGTTGTGGTCTTCAAATCAACTTCTTTAATATTTCCACTTCTCCGAATGGCTGCTATAACCCGAATGATAACTTCAGGATGAACCACTCAGGATTCACGATCATCTTTAACACACCCCTTGCCAGGGTTTAAATAGCATTTACATTAGCATAAGAGGAAGTCATCTGTATGGAAAGCTGTTTTAAACTCAAACCAAAGAAGAAAAAAAAAATAATTTCCCCCAAAAGGTTTAGTTGAAGAACCGTGGATATATATATATAGAACCCGCCACATATCTTTTTTATTGAAATAAATTAAAGGAGGAATAATTTATAAATGCTTATGGTTTTATGCTTATTATTAAGGATGGCGATTCTTTCCGAAAAAGATTGATTTTTATATAGATTCGAATCGTAACCTGATGAATCGATTCACAAAAAAATCGAGGTCCAAAAGATCGATTTCTGAAAAATCAATTCTTTTTTCCTAAGTCTGCATTTACAATGTAAATATAAATCCATTTTATGAAGAACAAGAAAGATACCATAATAAGCGATCTCTTATCAGTAAAATCAGGGAATTTTTTGGTTCAGTGAATTCGACAATTACAATTATTTTTATTACCTTATCAAAGTATCATGTATAAAAAAGACATTTATTTTGTAAATGCATTTGTTATATTAAACAGTTTAGAAAATAGATAATATAGCTTAAAGTTCCCACAATGTTTAATATCTAAGCTTTTTAAAAACAATAGTCTGATTTCAAGTCTTGTGGTCTTCAAGCGGTTCCGCTCATCCCTTGCGATGTTGCCGCCAATCGAATAAAGGCGCTCACTAGGAACAGATGATCCCACGATACTCACATGTAGATCATGGCTATTGAGTGAACGTGATGAAAAAAAGTTTTTTTTTGTTCTTGAAAGTAAATTAACCCTTTAACCGCCAACATCGTAATATAACGGGTTTTAAACATAGTACATTCAACTAATTGTAAATAATATTTTATGAATTTACCACAACAGAAAAAATCGAATGTCGATTTTCTAGGATGAAATATCGATTCAGTGCTACATATAGATTTAAAATCGATTTATTTTAATCGATTTTTTTTTGGCCCGAAAAATCGATTTTTCGATTAAACGATCTCCAGATCGCCATCCCTACTTATTATGTTAAAGATTATTTATGAATGCAAAACTTTCTGAACTTTATGCACATAACTTAAATAGTTATGTGTTCAACTTTTGTGAATAATAAATACAACATTTCGACAAACATCACATGAATGTCTCTAAAATGTATTCCTTTTTAAAAGTAGAACTTCTGATAGTGTAAGCTTCAAGTAAAGTAGGTAAAATGCAGAGTTATTAAGGTTTTTTTTTCAACGTACGAAATCTTTATATCTAATTTCTTACTCATTTTTTTTTATTTCTATATAATTTTGCTTGTCAGAGGTGTTATCAATGCATACCGATTGTGCTATGTCTACGAAAGCCATTGTTTTCGATGTCATCTTCTCTTTTATCTCCTTTTTAAAACTGTTCTGATTTCGCTTCACGTGTTACAGATACGACAACGATCGAAACGTATTCCCTCAACGACTTAGTTCTTTTTTCTTTCTCTAAAACACTAAGCATCGTGTCATCATTTCACGGGAGCATTTTTATAATAGGATTACTCGAACCTAACCTGACACTGCGAATCAGAACAAAAATTCCTGTTTTACATATCGGATATTTTTTTAAACAGTAAAAAAAAACTCTTAAGATGTTAAATGATTAGTATACCTAATTGTGCCATAAGTTCTCGTGCAATAATAAAGGAGCTAAAATAATAGTAATAAAAAACAAGTAATATAAAAAAAAAATTAAGTCAAATCCTACTTAGATCGACAAAGAAAAATTTTATTTTAGCTACTTTTTATTAAACAGTTACAATTAATATAAATATGTATATACATAGGACAGAATCACAACATTAAGTGGTGATTCATTTTTGTTAATTATCATTAAAGTATCGTACTGTCATCCAAAACAATCGTGTCTATAAAATTTCAGTTCAACAGAATGCTTTAAAATGTAAGAAAAAAACCTTTTCAAGTTTTGACACAAGTCGCCAAAAATGATGCCAACGTGGCTGTATTTGTAATTCTTTAAATAATTAGTTTTAATCCATTAATTTTTATTAATTATAATTAAATTATTGTATTGTCATCCAAAATAATCATGTATATAAAATTTCAGCTCAATGGAGCGCTTTAAAATGTATTTTATTAATAATTGAAAATTCCACCAAGATAAATAAATAAATAAATATATAGAGAGTGTGACCTCTCTATATAGTAGGAATTGAAAAACTTTGTAATGATTTTTGAAACTAGATTCTTCTAAGAATCATCTACTTAACTGCATACCATTCATTTATTCATTAAGTACTTTTTATACCGAAAACACACAAACACCTAAAAGAAATTATATATTTCACCGGGGTTATGTTACACAATATCCAATTTCAAAAAAAGCATTTTTTTTCCCTCTCATATTTTTTGAATTTCTTTTATGCATTGTATCTATGTCCTTGATTATGGGAATTTCAGAATTAGATTTCTTTCTATGTAAACATTTATTTCTTAGTATTTTCGTGTTTCAAGTTTTTTGCTTATTAAAAAAACATGATTTCACGGTCACTGCAAGGCCATTATAGATAAATGGGACGTCGTTACCGTTCCTTATCTTAATGTCCGCCGTATATTAATGTCTGCGCGTTGACATATGGCATGACACTGTCAAATCGTTTACAGTGCCGTAAATTTTCAAAGCAATAATTGATCATGGTTTTATTAGGGTTGCCTTCGCTTCATGTTTCATAGCACATTTTAGATGGAATAGTCTCAGTTTAAAAATCCAAACGATCGTTACTTTCTCGAAGTACCGTTCATTTTATCATTTCCTCAAATCGTCGCTAATGGTACTTGTTTGAATAAAATCGTTTGCTATATATATTTTATAATCACTGTTTCTGTAACTGTAAGTTCCCCAATAAATAATAGAATAGTAAGTGAGGGAATATTAACGTCACTATAAATCAGCTCGGACGACGGATCTCGACATTTTGAACCTCCATCAAGGGACGAGGACGACACGCAGATGGCACTAGGTGGCTGCGGTAGTCTAGTGGTCAAGGTAACGAATTCGTGACCGGCGTGTCTTCAGTTCGAGCCTAATACCACTGAAGACCCGCTGTGTAGGAGAGCTATGTACGTTCAATCTGTTGAGAGCTCAAACGTCCTCCCGTTGGTGTGGTGTGGAAGTTAGCAGAGAGGAGGGAAGCTCAGATGTTGTCCTCTCGTCACTTGACCATGGTTAAAAAGAACGAGGTCCATCACCAAAAGCCTTCGTGTAGCCTAATAGTGCAACGTTAATATTCCCTCATTCCCCCCTTCCCCCGCACTAGGCTCGAACCAATGCCACGCCGCCCATGAGTTCGCGATCATGACGGGCTGCGGTAGCCCAGTGGTCAAGGTATCGGATCATGGCAGGCATGTCATGATTTCGAGCCCAGTACCACTAAAGACCCGCCATGTAGGGCAGCGATGCATGTTAAATCTGTCGAGAGCCGAAATGTCCTCCCGTTGGTGTGGTAGTTAGGAGAGGTGCCAGCTCAGGTGTCGTCCTCATCACTTGATCATGGTTCAAAATGATGTGGTCCGTCGCCAAAAAAGCTCTCGTGTAGCTGAATAGTGCGACGTTAATATTCACTCACTCGTGATCATGATTACTCGGTTGTCGCAGCCACTAGAAAATACACAGAAAAGTTCACAAATTTTAAAACAACGTTGAGTAGTATGTTAAAATACGTTGTATATCATGCTACATGCTTCATCGTTTTTCGAATAGAAGAGAAGTTCGCGGAACAAACAAACAGCTCCTTTCGGAGTAAGTTGCAGCTTTTCTGGATATTCTAGAAAATATAGCTGCTACCCTTTTAGAAGAAACAGATACCAAGTATGTGTTTTAATCTACACAATGTGTGTGGTACAGACTCAAAAATTACACAAATATTCAACACGAAAATAACAATTTCGCAATGTTGCTTTCCTGCCTCGTCTATACATGTGCTGGGAAGTACCTTTTAAAGTTTTCTTGCCAAATAATCCTAAAACCTCTCTTGAGAGACAATGTTGGAGTGTCGATACTCAGCAAGTTAAAACGACTTTCCACATCGCACCAGATTCATTTGCAGTGGATTCCCTCCCACGTAGATCTAGAGGGAAATGAGATTGCGGACACTTTGGTCAAGGCTGGCGCTTGCGAGACACCCCTCACCTTTTTGGAGATTTTCTCTAGAACTAAACACCAGAATAAGACTGCTTGGGTTGTCCCCCCCCCCCTCAGAGCACCATTGGTATCAGTGTTCTCATCCTGGAGACTCTCTGTGGTTCACGGTTTTAAGAAACAGGATCAAACTTTTCTAGCCCGTTTTCGAAGTGGCCATCTTAAAACAATGTAATTTTCCGAAGGATTCAAGAGCTTTGATCTGTGCACGAACTGTTCTACTGAGCTGGCCTCTCCTGCTCACATCCTCGAATGCCTAGGGCTCACCAAGCAGGATTTAGAAGACCATCCCTTGCTGGTGTTGGATTTTTTGAAAGTGTACGAAGTCATGGACCTAGTTCTAGCACTGCACAACAACAACAACAACAAAACCTCTCTGGATTTTTGTTAGGGCACCTATTTTTCTATTCGCCGACCAAACGTTGCGCTCATGAAGTGTAATGATTACTTTTAACATGTGAAATAAGAATTTCATTTCGGCTTGACTGTCATGTAGCAACTGTTAAATCCTTTTGCCATTTTTCACTGAAGCAAACATCGCGAATATCAATTTCGTCTTTCAACCTTCTTATCTTGTTTCGACTCGTAAAAGCTGATGCGTCCAAAGTTCCTTTCAATTTGGTCGAGGAGTGGTCATGGCCGCTAGTTTGTGGTCAGCGTTGTTTCAGCCAAATCATGGGTTACAGTCTTGATTCTATTCAAGTCTCATCGTGTAGCGAATCTTATAGGGTTCAGGGTCCTCGTGATTACATAAGGAACCAAGTGACTTCCTTTTCACTAGATCATTGTTTAAAATTGCGGGATCCGTTAATAAACAATCAATCAATCAGCCATATTTTTTTTTCTTCTTTCTCAATTAATGGTTTTTTTCCTGGTTTTAAAGTTCATTTCTGGGTGGTTATATCGAGAAAACACTAGTTTTTCCCAAGACGCTGATACAAATATTTAGGTCTACTGTCCCTTTTTTGTGTGAGACAGTTTTTTTTTTAAAGATATTTTTGAAGGTCAGAGAGAAGCATGGTTTTTTGATGTTATCTTTTTTCTCAAATTTATGGGTGTGTTTTTTGATTTTGCGATATCTTTATAATAAAACTGAGATCTTGTTTTGTCCAAGTTTTTATGCCTCTGTTTTTTGCACCAAAGAGTTTTTAAGCAGATTACTCTGCACGCACATTGTCGGTGATTATGCAACATTTGTATCGAATCGAGTAATAAAAAAGGATATCCTTATTTGTAAATATCACCGTGCATTTCAGAAATCTGAGATTCGCGCGTCGTCTGGTATTATTTCAAGTATTTTTACTTGATCTTCTGTCTTGCTCTTTATTATAAAATGAAAAGCTTCTAATGTTTTTAAGACATGTATCGTGAATAAAATAATGTGAAAAGCAAACAAAGAACAATTCCCTCTCCCCCAAAAACTTATTTTTTCAAATTTTGTTAATGAATCGACTACAACGGGAAGCAGGAATACATTTCTTCTTACGCAGCATTTGCCAACCTTTAGAGTGAGTGAATATCAACGTCGAGTATCAGCTACACGAAGGCTTTTGGGGGATGGACCTCCTAATTTTGAGTTGTGATCAAGTACCGAGGGCAATACCTCAGCTGGCACCCCTTTCTCCAAACTTTCACACCACACCAACAGTAGGACATTTGAGCCTCGACAGAAATTAACGTGCATCACCCCCTCTACACGGTAGATCTTCAGTGGTTCTTGGTTCGAACTCATGACACGCCACCTACGAGTCCGTGACCTTTATTACAGGGCTACCGCGGTCACCCCCAATCTTTAGAACTTCATGGGCCAATAAATGTTTCATTTTATATTTGGTGCTCACCTCTCTCTTATCCTTTTAAGTACATTTCTATGTTACTTAAAAGGAAATAAAAAAATTGATATATATATATATATATATATATATATATATATATATATATATATTATTGTTTTAAAGTTAGTTCGTTAGAGAAACCTACTTCGTTAGAGAAACTCACTGGCCCCATCTGTTGCAGATTAATATAACTATCGTCACAAATAACGCAGAATAAATTAAAAATTAAAAAATAAAGTTTAATGAATGAATAAATATTTGAAAAAAAACTGTATTATAAAACATTAAGTGTCATCCACTACAAGCTTAAAAAATGTATTTGAACTTGAATGGCTGAATAGAAAATATTTTATTAACGATTGAAAATTTGAACAAGATATATATATATATACATATATATACATATATATATAATCTTGTTTAAATTTTCAAAATTGCCTAATTCAGCGACAGCTTTAGAAATCATAATAGGTCTCCAGTTTAGTTCAAAGACTTTTTTGTATCTACATTTGTTATGTCTGGTGAATTCTAATTTCTTAATGCTTTAGCACTGTAGGTTCTCTAGTACTTCTTCACTGTTATTTTATATTACTATATATATATATATATATATATATATATAGGGAGGGAGAGTGAACTGTTAGTAGGAATTGAAAAAAGCTTTGTTCCGCCAGTTTCGTCTTGCAATTTCAACAAATGGAAAGTGTTGTGCTGCCAATTTATCATGGTTGTCAACATTTACTTTCAAATGTCGACAGAAAAAATCGCGCAAAACTGGCTAAAATATCACTAAACTCGGAAGATGTTTCTCTATAAGTAGTAGCTATAATTTAAGAAAAGAAGAATAATCCGCGTATTCTATAATATGATTTGTTACTCTCCTTCTTTTGAAAACGAATCTTCATAAATATGTCATTTTTTCTTTTTTTTGCTGACCATGAAAAATGTTTCACGGACCACCAGTCGGCAATCGCTGTTCCTGCGTATTCAAACGGGTGATTAAGATTACGGTATTTTTTTTTTGTAATTAAACGGGGATGCGGTTGTCTAGTTGCGGGTTCGAGTCTTGGTCCCTTTGAAGA
>BMAV01008125.1:0-13386 GCA_019973955.1 Trichonephila inaurata madagascariensis | reverse complement strand
TAACATGGGACCATCTAATCTCTAAAAATTGGCTTCTTTTAAATTTCTTTTTGTAAAAGCACGTGTGTTATATCGTGACTTTCGTTCATTCATTCTTTTTTTTAAATTTTTTATAGGCATTTATCCCCGCGGGACAGTCCATGGGATGGCCCTTTTTAAGACAGAAGATGAAAATAAACAGCCCAAACAGAATTTTTTTCATGTTGTGTAGATCAATGATTTTTTAATACCCATAAAATTATAATACCTTTAATTTTTTTTCTATTAAAATGTCGGTTCAGCGGCACAGTTTTCTTTTCCATCACTTAACTTTTTTCTCCCTGATTCGCTTTTAAGATCCATAAGACGTGTTCCCATACACTTTGATAACCCTAATTCAGTCCACTTGAACACCACAAGGGTTCGCACTCATCAGAAACTGACGCAAGGGGGGAAACGCATGTGCTCCTATCAGAGCTCACTGGATGCGCGTCAAGGAGTAGCTTTATTAAAAATAATAATAAAAATACTCCTAATTATAGTATTTAATCATATCATATATCATTTTAAAGAGAAATATTTGAATTTGTAGAAAATGTAAAAAGGAAAAAACGAATTTTTTAAAAAAATTATGTGAGGGGCCCCCCAAAACCCGGGGATCGAACCGAAAATTTGAATGAATTTAGCATTTTTTTTATGAAAAAGGTACTGTGGGGCTTTTTTAAAAATTGCGGGGGAAAAAAAAATATAAGAAAATTTCCCCCATAACGCTAAAAAAAAAAAAAAATTTTTCCTTTTTTTAAAAAATTGTTTAAGAGAAATGTATATTAAAATAAAGTAGATGAGATTACACACTGAAGTAGATCCTTTCTCAACATCTCTGTTTCTCATAAATCGGGTGGACGGATGTCCATGAGTCGGAAGATGCTTGTCGAATAAGGTCCATTACAAATTTATCAACTTCCATTCACTCAAAAAAATTACAAATGTTTTTAGACAGAGGCCACAAGACCCCCATAGTTTGACGACCCCTGTTGTAGACAATTCATTTCTCGTCTCACTGTGATAATGCGCTTCAAAAATGAATCCTTTTCATGACGTTTGAGAAGCAAATCACAGACGTCAACGCTTCGGCACAAATTATTTCCTGTAAATTACATATGATTTACATATCATGTGTGAATATACGAGGTCTATGATTACAAGTGTTAAAACGTAAGTGAGAGGAAATCCCGCATCCAGGATTTAATCTATCCGTCCCGGCGTTAAGAAAGGTGATACCATTAAGAGGGATGTTTAGATGCAAGAATTGCGTTTCCCCCAAGAAGAGGGGAAAGAAAAAATTAAACATAAGAACTTTTATTGATTGAGATTGTCAGTGTGGTTTTTTGGGAATGTTTTGGGCTTCTTCACCCCAGATTCACTTGGTTTAATCTAAAATTGAATATTTTAAAGTTAAAAAAGATAAGGGACCCTTTTTCATTCACCCCACATCTCGCGGGGATAATAGGGCAAACAAAGCACTCCCTTTACAACATTTGTCACAGGATGCTTTTGGTTTTCCTTTGCAGTCCTCTCTTGGACAACGACGTTGTTTTCCTTCCTTATCAACACTATCTTTACGGATACCTTATTTTGCACCAGTCAAGATCCTTTTGTTCGTATCGTATATAGTTTTTTCTAGATAAACGGTTGTTTTTTCACTTCATTTTTTTGGAGAATTTTATTTTATTGGCTTACAATAGCCATTCCAGTAAGCCCCATTATTTTTTCCTATGAATTTTAATGGAATGACCAGTTGTGGAGGTCCACATGACACATATGCTTGTTGTAAGAATTTATTAAATTTGGTATCTTCCCGTTAACTTTATCTTTGTGCCCTCATACTAGCCTCCATATTTCATTATTATTTAGTATAGCAAATATATATTTTACTTTAAAGGATCGATCCTGGACATGCTGATTTACAGTTCTAATGTCTACAAAGTGTAAATAAGATTTCAACTTTTGGAAGTGGTTTCGTGACGAGGCATTTTTCACTAGAGTAATTCCGGTCTAAGCATCTAACCAATAATCACTTCCACAGGTATTTGAATAATAACCAGCTAGAAGCAAAATTTCTATAAAAACACGTATTTCATCAGCATTGGTCAAGAAATCGGGTTTGTTTGTTTCATCTGTTCTAAAGCATAGTTTTTTTCTTTAGATCGTGATCACTGAAATAAAACTGCATAAAAAGCTCTCTGGTGGGGTTTTATCTTTCAAAGTAGTTTCCATCTGCTTGAGCTAGTCACTTGCAGTTGAGTCAGCCTGTGTTACCTATTTTGATAATGCGGTGGTTTATTTTTTATCCATAATGACTGACGTCTTTTAGCTTTTTTTTCTGCTCTTTGTTGTCGAAACAATAAAGATTGTGAGAGGTTCAGGTTGGAAACTATCTCCACTTCTAACCCAAAGACCCCGGGAAATCTTTTTAAAAAAATCGCTTTTTTCTTCCCTCCCCCTTTGCCAACATTGATATTTGGTAACACAGAACAGTATCGCTCTACTGAATTCTATTTAAAAACTAATGCTTCCCAATTAGAAGCCTTTTCACTGACATAACTAAGCACAGGTGAAACACTAGAAGCGAAATTATTATTATTATTTTTTTACTCTTTGTTATAAAGAGAGAGAAAACGCGTCAATTGCATGCGTATCGTCCCACTTTCCTATTTAGAGGACAGTTATAAAAAATAATTTGCAAAAACTTACCAAGAACAATACCGCTCTAATTAGCCACCAGGATCATAACGAAAGAGTAATATCACATAAAAAATGCCCAGCCAAGTGCCAATATTAAACTGAAAAAGAATTCTGCAACCCCCAAGACATGATACAAACAGTACCCATAAATGCGATGAATAAGAAAAATTTCGAGAGGAAGGGGAAGGGGGTGAGACACATAACTCACGCTAGAAGAAGCTAATACATATCCCTACATGTTCCAACTATCAAAATATTGGCATCCTACAAACAATGATTTTCACATAATATTTTTCAGCTGTCCTCTAAATAAGACAGGGGGATAAAATGGGTTAAATTTGTATGCCGTTTTTTATTTTGAAAACTATTTCTAATTTTATTTCCCTTTTTGTGACTATTCTGAACAAAACTAGGAAAATAAATTTAAAAGCTAAGAAATAAGCATAGTTTTGTAAGAAAAACAAATATAGTAATACAAAAGTTTCTTATAATTTGCTGCAATGTATTGAATGTGTTTATGTTCATCGACATGCATTCAAAGTAAATACATCGATGACCAAAACTTGCCAATTTTTATTTTTTAAAAAGGAAAACCAATTTTTTACTCTTTGATGTTTTAAAGAAAAACACAAATTTAATTATTAATTAATTTTTTTTTAAATTTCATATTTGTATGTTTGGTTTAATAACAAAAAGTATTCAAAAAAATGTTTCATAAAAGTTCCGTAGGCAATGGACGATGTCTCCCTACTAAAATCAGCGCCGAGACCTTGTGTCTAGGAGGTGTTGGTAAGGTTTTCGAAAGGGGTTTGGGAGTTTCTAAAACGTCCCCCCTGTAAACCCCCAAACTACTTACAAATTTATTCCTATTGTCTTCATACCTTACAGTTTAAGTACAATAAGTATCTATTTTGTATTTGCTTTCCTTTATTAGTGTTTCAACTTTAATGGCCAGCAGTGTATTTCTGAAAGGCAATTGACGACTAAAATTATACCAACCTTTAAGTTGCGCGACAGATGATTGATAATTGAAAAAGATTTATGATGTACACACAGACTTCGTATTCCAAAAATCTCTTTATACTGATTTAAGAATGTTTTATGTGTGTGGTGTTGAAAACAAATCATTCATACTGATTAGTTTTTAGTTTAATAATATTGTGCTATTTACATTTATTAGAAGTTGACTGTTTTAAAATATCTAAAAATTCAAAAATGGAAATCTAATTACATATCTAAAAAAATGTTCGAATTCTCTGAAGCGCGAAAAGAATTTAAATTAAAATAATCTTACACGGTTTCCAAATTCGTTGATTAACTAATTACTATTTCTTAAAATTCAAAATGTGAAATTTAATTCATTACATTATAATAATTAGACTAAACGTCTTTATTTGAAGCAAAAGACTTTTCTTCCCACAAATGAATTTTGTATCTTACGTAAGATTAGATTAAAGAATTAGAATAATTATGAACGAAATCTTGAATTCTTAATTGCACATTCAATTATTACGAAACAAACTTTTTTTTCAAATAATTGTGTTTAATATGCGTATATAATTAAATTAATATACACAAGAATTACTTCAATAAACGTTTTCTCTTATAATTTAAATGCACTTGAAAAAAAGAATAAAAACAAATTAATGTTGGTATGAAGAAAATGAAAATAAAATTCTATCCTTCAAAATCAATATATGTCATGAAACTTTAAATAAACTTACAAGAAAGGAAGCCTGATTTAGATTGCGACACAATAGAGCGTAAATAATAAGTAGCGACCAGCATTGTTTTTGTTTTTCAAGGATCAAATTGTTAGGCAATTTTTGATAAAATTTTACTAATAAAGTGTTCAGAATGAAATTCATAATATAGATCTTTTATAACCATACGCAATAATAGTTTATTTTGTACAAACGTAAGATGTAAATGTTATAATGTTAGATTTTCAAAAAGCAAGCTACATTTTTGAGTTTTTCCTAACAGTTATGTATCAATTATTTCATCTAAATTTCGAATGGGGATGAGTGAGAAAAGTTTCTTAATTTAAAAATGAATAATTCAGAGTGCAATTCACAAACAAAGACAACGGTACACAGTAAAATAATACGTTATTTTTTCGGTATTGCAATTCCGAAGTCTGTAGCTTAGAGAAGCGGAATTTGTCTTATATGAAATATTCGTTTCGAGTGGTAAGGATGACTATCATAATTTGGCGATTGTGAATATAATTTTAACGATTGACAAGGCAGTCCTTTTTGTGGCATCTTGAGACACACAAACATTTCAATGTACAAGGACATCCACAAAATAGGGAATGGACGATGCGACACAAATCTAGCTGCAGCAGTAACACATATTTAAAACGGAGACAAAGAATTTTTATACTGGCCAGTGAAGGTCGCGTGACAGAAGCCACGATTTGTCAGAAAAACTGACGCAGTCTTATTATTCGATTACGATTAAAATCCCCAACATGCGGACAGGCAAGTTAAAATAATTAAACGCGTGTCCTGAAAGACTGGACCAAAGAATTCTAAAGTTAGTGAAAAGCATAATAGAGGGAAATATTATATATGACAAGGCCCAGGCCTTCTGGTAAAATGAGGAGGGCATCATCTCTATAATAACATCTTTATTTTACTTCAATCGCATAAATTCCAACATGGTGGCCCTTTGGCACGCAACCAAGCAGAACAATAGACAACAATTCGGCGAGTAGTCACCAGCTAAGCCTTTTCGAGTATTCGTTCTCCTTCGTCAGCGCTCGCTCCACCTTTAAATAGGCTTATTTACCCATAAATCCTTACGCGATGGTAAAAAGTTCGTGCTATTTTCATTTATTACTTACTTAATTTTGAAGCTAAACTTTTCAAATCTGACATTATATATATCGATATATATATATATATACCAGGTGTACGTAATTAAACTTGAAATTTGCTAGTAGTCTGTAGCAAAAATTGTGCAGCGGATTTGTTTGAAAATTGAGTAATGGCAGAATGAAATGATGGGAATTTTATCGAGTGAAGAAAAACAAGTTTCAAATACCACTACTAGGTGGCATATCATAGCTTTGAGAACATATAATTAATCAACAAAAATTTACAAAACATGCTCGATGTGCTGTCCACTATTGTGTGCGGGCTTCCATCTGGAAGCTTGTCCTTATCAAGCAGCTCCTGGGTTTGGCGGATCACCTATGGGAAGTACCAGATACTTATAATTAAACCTCCTAAAAACAGCATCCTACAGAGCAAACGAGTGAGTGGAATGCAAAGAAATTTTGTACATAGGTTATGCCCAAAATGCGTTCACGGAATTTCGAAAAAAAAAAAAAGAATTAGTTCCAAAATGTCCACCAGAGGGCGCCTTTTCGTGAAAAGCATGAAATTTAACACAATAAACGATCAAAACGAAATAAAACAATATTAACGTTTTTTTACTAGTTTCATATCACCTTGTCTTCGAGCCACCACAATAAGTAAAGTTTAGAGAAGAAAAAAAAACGGTTCAGTTTGTAGAAATAAGGACAACATAGCACCAGAAGAGCAGTTGTCAATCGTGTCTAGGACAATGTAGAGAAAGGTGCTCCAAGTGAACACCCTCATTCACCTGCAAAATTTCAAGGCGATGGACAGTGTGTTCAACAGCAGATCGTAACGAATCAGTCGTGAGGATTCGCACATGAAGCGCTATGGAGTTCCATAACCAGAAATCACACAGAGTTAGATCCGGAAAACGTGGTGGTCATGGAATAGGAAATAAACGACTAATATTACGTTCTTCTGTGAAATGTTGGAGCACCCATCGATATGTGGGGGCGCACCATCCTGCATGAAAAGGGTCGATGCAAGGACCCATCTTTGCTGTAGTTGCGGCGCAACAAACGTCTGCAGCATGTCGTGGTACCGACGGCCCGTAACGAAACATGTGACAAGCCCGTGTTCACTGATATCTTCTAAGAATGACCCAAGGATGAATCCACGCCAGATAGTGACCTTTGGAAACTGTATGGGAATTTCTTTATGGATCTGTGGATTTTCCTTAGCGTAAATGCGGCAATTCTGTGTGTTGACTGTCCCACTGAGGCAGAAATGAACTTCGTCGCTCCGCATGGCAATTCCAAGGCCATGACAGATCAACAGTTCTTATTGACCTGAAATGAAAGACGTTGTGGCTTGTCCCGATCAAGCAACTCCTTGGTATGGCAAATTTAGAATGAAAAGTAGTGCATTATGTTTTCTGAGTACTTTTCCGATGGTGCTGTAAGAATAGCCTGTCTGTCGAGAAACTGCGCGCGCGCTGTTGCCCCCAGACTCTAGCGTCTGTGCGTCAACAAGTACCGGTGTGATACGCTTACGGCCTCTTCGAATCTCTTAAGCATTGCCCAGATACCTTTAGTAGACAGGTCCGGGCCATAGGTTCTTTCTACGACGAAATTCACGAACTGTAGCAGAAGCATTCCCCTTGTTTTCGCAAAAAAGCTTCACCAACAACGCACGTTAACTTAAGAGACCGCCATTGTCACAGCTGGAAACATCGACTTAAACTTGACAAAGTCTGCAAACGTTTTATACCCTAACCTCTTTTGCATAAAGCTTCCTCTTCTTCCCAAGCATGCAAATCTTTTCTTCAACAACAGACAGCTTTTCTCGGTTTTGCATTTTATTACTCACAATTCTTGTTCTGAATTGTTAATATTGCTTCTGTGTGTGTATTCCGTTTTAATCGTTTATTGAGTTAAATTTCGTGTTTTTCCCGAAAAGAGATTTTTTTTCGAAATTCCGTGAGCGCATCTCGAGTATTTCCAAAATTTCGTTGCATTCCGTTCACGCTGTAGGAGGCCATTTATAGGGGAAGTTAAATTACAACCACCTGGTATATATAACTGATGATTACATATGTAAAGATAAGATCTAAGTAAAAGATTGAAAAATCCTAAGCAATATGTCTTAGTAATGTGAATGATATATGACTGTTTTACCTTGTTTAGAGTTTGAAATTTTTGCCTCGAAACGATTTTTCAATAAGAGGAGCATGTACTCATACTTATGAATGCACTCGTTTTTTATAATAAAAACAAGTAATTTAAAAATATATTTCAACCCCCCTATTATTTTTTCCACTTTAATATTTTCGCGTTTTTACTTGTTTTTTGGGGAGTGTTTTTCAAGGGGATTTTTATTATGTCATTTTTTTTACGAATATCATTCTCTCTGAATGAAAACAAAAAACTTTTTTTAAATTTCTTTAAAATTATTTTTTTGTTTTGGGCTTACATAATGGTGTTAGGCGGGGGCCCAACCCTTTTTGAGTCGGAAGACCCAAAAAATTCAATTTAAAAAAATTTAAAATTTTTTTAAAGAGCCAAAAATTTTTTCCTTCCAACAATAAATAATATTTGATAAATAAAGTTTTTTTGAAAAAAAAAACTAATAAATTTATTCATAAGATAAAATATTTTTTATTCATATGTGGTATTTTTACAACAAATTAAAAATTATATATGTGGCATTATTAGAAAATTATTATTATTTAAGGTGAAAACCCCTTTTAAAACTCAATTTTTCAAAATAGATTTTTTTTTTTTTGATCTTATATTAAAATTCAATTTTTTATTTTGTAAATTTTTTTAAAATTTTTTGTTTCTATTTTAATTAGAAGCCGGAAGTTTTCAATACCCAAAATTTCGGCCCCGAAATGGTTTTCGCAAACCCGGGAAGTCCCCCGAGTTGTTTTTTCGTTTTTTCTTCATGGTATATGACATGAAATATTATAATTAATATACAAATATTTGTCAGAAATTAAAGGGAAATTTAAAAAAAATAAAATGTTTTTGGGAAATACATTTTTCCTCTTTGTTGAAAACCTGGTAGCAAGTTTTTGACTTTGTTTCATGTGGCCGATTTTCTTTTAAAAGGGGGTTTTATTTGTTTTTTTTTTTTTTAAACTTAAAATGGTTAAAAGTATTGTGAAAGCGCTAGCGGCAATTTTTGAAAAAATTTAAAAAACTTCAAAAAAAACATCATTTCAGCAGTTCCTGAATGTACTGCACTTTCTTTTTTTTTTAACCAAAGTTCTGGTCCTTTTTTTGGTAACAAAATCGTTCCTTGAATTTATTGTGGGGTTTTTCAATTTTTGCTGCCCAAAATTTTTTTGCTGAATTGGGGATTCCAGATAGGGATTGTGCTCCCATTTTTAACTAAAATTTTGATTTTTTTGATTTGTTTAAAAAAAAGTTTTTGCATTAAAATACGAGGTTTTAGGGGGGTAAAAAGGTTTTTGGAGCTTTTAAATTATGCCCCAGATTAAATTTGCCTCGATAACCAAAACTGCTTAAAAAAATCAGAAAGAAAAGTTTTTAAAAGTGGTTCAGGAAGCGGGGAATCCATGATGTTTACCGAAATTGTGGAAAAAAACAAAATCTCTCATCTGATATTGTAAAATGGGATTCGGTGAATGGCAATGGCAGTGAAGATGCTATACATCTATAAAGGGCGTGTTGTGCAATACGGATACTGGTAAGGTGTTAAATGAAGTTTTCCCCCCCGTCCTACATGGAGATTTCAGACTCCAAAAAAACTTTAATATGAGCTAAAAAACCCGACTACATATGTCATGAAACCACAGGCTCTTCTAAAATGGAAATTGGGGGGCCCCCGAATATTTTTTTTGATAAAAAAAAAAAACCCAATTTCAATAACCTAATATTAGGGGGATGGTGACTAAAAAGTTTTTTGGGGAGTGTAAAAATTTTGGAAAAACAGTGTGACCGTTTGGGCATTAGCCATGTACGAAAGAGAGGGGCTCGCTAAAAAAAATAAAACTAAAGGACGGGAAAGGCAAATTAACGATAATTTTACGACAGACTTAAACACAGGAATTGCGGGCCCGAATCTGGTAACTTAAATCCCACGAAAATGAAATTAAAAGGGCGTTATATCACTGTGCAACAAGGGGAAAAGAAACCGATGCATGGTAAAGCCCAATAGGGAAAGAAAGTTGGTGTTATTTTTTGCGGGGTGGCAAAAAACAAAAAGTTCCAAAAATATGCTGGTTTATCAAATGTTTTAAATAAAAAAACCAGTATATTTAGAACTATGCGCAAAGATATTAAGCAAGTGCTTACATGGACGTACGCAAAATGCCAAGAGGGTTTTAATGGAATAGTTTGACAAAAAATACGAAGGAAGTAGTTTTCTCAAAACAATTAAATTTGGGGGAGATGCTTTTTTACACAATGAAGGATTAAGGGGGGGTTGTTTTTTAATAAGATGAATATGAAAAACCTGGTGTTTTACCTTACGGGGTATAAACATTTAGATAAATGCAGAATCCGTGAATCAATTAAATTTCAGACCCCAAAAAAAGAAACACAGGGAAAATTTTAAGAGCACTTAAAAAAAAAAAAAAAATAGTGTTTTTAGAAGTAAAAAATGGGGGGAATTATAAATCTGGTGCATTTTTAAAAAGAAAGTGTTTTTTCTTTTTTAATCAGATGAGTTTTTGTTATTTTTGTAGTTTTCAAAATGTTTTTTAATTTTTTCTTTCTGCAAAACACAATAAAAAGTTATACTTTAATGAAATAAAAATTTTATATATATGTTTTTTAAAAACATCAGGAATAGACCTTTTTTAAGATTTTTGTTGAGTAGAAATTTTTTTACAGCAAAAAGTAAAAATCACAATGCTTTAGAAAAATTTCAACGTATAGGTTGAAAAAACAAACTTTCCCCAGAGGGTTTCATTTTGAGTCTATTCCCTAGATAAGGGTTGTTTTTATTCAATTTACAAAATGCAATATATTTATTTATTTTTCAATAATCATATTTTTTTAAAAACTTATTTTTTCTTTTTTTTTTAAAAATACCCCTTTTAAATAAAAAAAGTACACTAATAAAACTTTTTTTTTGGGGTTTTTTTAATTTGAGACCCATAAAGGGCAAAAAAATGCATTTACTGGAAAATTAGGGTTAACCTTCAAAAATATATAAAATTTTATGGGAGAATCTGTGAATCGATTCATAACGCAGACCCCAAACAAAGAAACACAGAAAAAATTTTTTAAAAGTTAAAAAAAAAAAAAATAGTGTTTTAAAAGAGGGGAAAAAAAAATCTGGGTTTTAAAAGAAAGTAAGTGTTTTTCTTTTTTAATCAGATGAGAAATGTTTTTTTTCGTTTTTTTAAAAAGAGCAATTTTTTTTACCGCAAAACAACCAAAAGTTATGCTTTAATGAAATAAAAAATTTTTTTTTTGTTTTTAAATACTTATACAGGAATAACCCTTTTTTAAGGTTTTGTTTGGGAGAAATTTTTTTTATATAGCAATAAAGTGAAAATTACAAAACTTTTAAAAAAAAAAAAAATGTCAACGTATAGAAACTCGAAACACAATAACTTCCCCCATAAAAGTTATATTAAAAATAAGAGAAATTTCCCCAGAAAAGGTTTTTTGTATATTATTCAATTAACAAATTAATATATATATTTTTTTTAGTTATCATGTTTTTTTTAGTCTTTTTTGCTTTTTTTTTTTTAAAACCCCTTTTAAAAAAAATGTAACAACAAAACTTTTTTTTTCTAATTTTAGAGACCCATTAGGTCATAAAATATATTTTTAAGGCAAAAAATTGGTTAATTCAAAAATTTTTCTGAAGGTGCTCTTTTCCTTTAAATAAAAATTAAAAAAATTGAAATTTACTTTCAACACTACCTATAATAACAAAAAAATTGAGCAAACAAATTTGGAGCGATGGTTTGTGGTTATTCAAGTAGAAAATTTAAATTTACAAACAATGTAACTTATACTTAAAAATAATAAATAAAAAACAATAAATACATTTGAGCAAAAAAATTAATGGGGGGGTTGGGAATGGGTTTTGTTTGATAAATTTGGCTATAACGTTTTGGGGTTTTATACACGACTCTAAATTTTTAAATTTTTTATTGGCTTCAAAACACACCTTTTTCTTTTTAATTATATTCACAAAAAAACGCTTTTCTCCCCGAATATTTTGATCCGAAGATATCAGCACTCCAAATGCCAATTCACACTAGCAATCTGGAAGACTATTTCCCTGTCGAATATAAGTGCCTCAACTCGCGGATTTCTTTTAAAGCTGTCAACTTTGTTTCGTTAAGTACATACATTTCTAGACCTCCAACTCTTCCAACTTGCTTTTCAACTCTGTAAATTTTCCACTCTACAAAGCTTTACTTTTCAAATCGATCAATTGCATTTCTAGAGATCCAGTATAACTTCCAAACGGCTATATGTGGATTTCGTTACTATTTGTGTTGAGAGGATTTACTATGAATGCTGCAGTGGGTTTGTTGTTTTTAAATTGCTCAAATCTGTCAGCAAATTCACCTTTAATTTTTTTTATAACTGTGCTGAAGTAATTCGTGTCAACAGTTGCACTGGTATTATCGCGATATTGCTTTAGAAATTGAAAATAAGTAATTTACCGTTCTGAATATCTTCTGCAAATAGAATTAATTTTTCTTCGAAACAAACCAATTCTTCTACCAAAACATAGGCTGGGTTTCCCTTTCCTTGCAGTTCGAGATTCACACACACAGCTCATTTAATTTCGCTATGATATCCACCATTAAGTAAAATTTTTGCAACCATTCGTCTCTCTAATTCAGGGTAATTAATGCCTTTTCATTGAGGAGTGTATTTATTTCATTCAAGCACAAAGCAAAACATTTCAACACCTTACCTTTGGAAAGCCATCACACTTTATTGTGAAGGAGGTCGGAATACTGAGTCTCCATTTCGTTTAAGAATTCTTTAAACTGACGATGGTAGAGTGCTTTTGACAAGATGCTGTTAACAATCTTGTGTGATTACCAAATTCATGACCTCAACTATTTCAGCCGGAAATGTTTGGGCACAAAGCGCTTCTTCGTGTATTATGCAGTGAAACGTAAGAATTTCGTGGTTCATTTTGCTCTGAAGAATCAATGTTGCCCCTTTATTTTCTCTTGTCATACTTCTGGATCCATCAGTTGCTATTGAAACGATTTTACTTAAATCGATCTTACTGTCTTCAAGGCATTTTTGCTCGGCATTCGCTATATCTTCTTCTCTAGTTTGTCTGGAGAGCGGTAGCAATCCTAGAAGTTCTTTTTTGGCTCTTGGGAAGACATATACCTGACAAAAAGGCAACTTGTGCCATGTCTTTTATGTCGCAAGACTCCTCTACTGCAAGTGATAAGGCAGAAGAAAGTTGAATATCTTCCATCTGCTAATATGTTACATTTGAACACATTTTAGCTATTCTGTCGTGTACTGTTTTAGCGGATAGTGGCAAATATTTGATGTTTTTCACGATTTCTGGTTTGTTTTTGAAATCACGTATAGTTCTTCAGATGCACGTATGGAGCAATCTTTGACATACTCACCATCTGTGAATGGTTTGCCCTTTTTTGCAGTTTTTAGTGATACCGCGAAGCTTGCCAGATTAACATTACTTTAAGATTGCGCGCGCGTCTTCAGTTTCTTAATATAGAACGATTACTGTTTTTGGAGTTCGTGAACAAGTTTTTCGTTCTTCGCCGGCTGGATATTTACTAAACAAACTGTGTTTTGAGGAGTGCTCCCCAAAATTTTATTTTATTATGTGCGAGTTTTTTGTTGCAAATGAGACAAGT
>BMAV01008124.1:0-18132 GCA_019973955.1 Trichonephila inaurata madagascariensis | reverse complement strand
ACGTTGGTATGGGGCTACCCTTTCCCCGGGTTTTTTGTCTGTGAATATTCTTTTAAGAAATTTTAAGCGTCCACCAATACAAAACTAAAATGATTAAAATAAAATCTTATATTTAATGATAAATTTTCGTATATAAGGTTACACTGTTATATAACAAACATTACATTTCATAAATAAATAAATAGTCTTACATTTTTATCAACTCTCGTATCAAATGTGCGCCATAAGTTACGAAAATGGTACTTAATTGATTTGGTATGTAATTTTTATTTTGTAATTATACAAATTTGATTGCTTTTAATTGTGTTTAAAAAAGATTGAATTCAGCTCATGCATTTTTCATATATGATCTTACTTTATTAAACCTAATGATTCTAAAATCTCGGAAGAAAAAAACCAAATTCGAAGATTAAAAACTCTGTAGTCGTAAACAGTATATAAATAGAAAGTTACAGAAATAGTCAAATATATGTAAATTATCTGAAAACACTCAGAGAAATTTAAAATTGCTTCACAAATTAATCATTAATAGTCAGAAAAAAGAAAATAAAAAATCGAAAAATCATTTAATTACAATCACTATCTTTAATATAAAAATTTCTATGTTATTTGTGTGTGTGTGAGAGAGAGAGAAAGAAGTCAGTGCATCTCTTTGTCTGTCATTAATACTCTAATGAAAATTTATTCTTTATTGTGTGTGATAATAATAACAGCAATATAAATATTTACGTACATTTTTAGGAATCCTTACTTTTTAAATAATTAATAACCAACAATGAGTGTAATAGGCATGTAATACTGTAATAATTTTTTTATGCTACACATATATATATATATATATATATATATATATATATATATATATTTTTATTTTCTTACGCTAAGCTACTTTAGTGATGGTGTACACAAGAAAACCATTAATAAAAACCCTTAGAAACAGGAAATAAATACATCTTGAGAAATTCTTAACTATTTTTCTGAAGATTCAAAAGTCTTATTAAGAAGTTATGTACAAAAAAAATAGTACAGTAGAGCTCCTCAAAATCAGTCTAATGTAGACAGAGGGATGACGGGCTTGCGAAAATGTCGAATTACCAAGAATGGGATTAAAAAAGAATAAGTACTATTTTTCATCGGAAAATAATGTGCCACACTTGTATGTATTGTTTGCTATGGAATACAACAGAAAATAAACGGCCAAAATACCCTTAATATAGGAAAAGTACGTATTTTATGAAGACATACAGTATTTACAACGTGAAAATGAATATCAATGAATACATAGCAAACAGTAATTTACCTGATCAGATACACCTAAAAAAATTTTTATAAGACATGAAGGGTGCAAGAAAAATTAAATAGCCGTTTACAAAACTGTAAAAATGTTCTGTTGTATTTCCTCTGCCTCTGCTTTTTGCCCTACGTCACAAAATAAAATGCTCCTTGTTGTTCAAAATACTCAAAGGGTGGTTTCGACAGCCTTTAATCCCTCACTGTGTGATATTTTAGGGTTATGTCGGTGTCTTAGCATTAACCCCCCTTTTCCTTGGCATTTTTTCCTTAACTGTATCACAACAGCAATAATTTCTGCATCGGACATAATGTCTTGCTCTGCTTTGTTCCAGATCTTCGACCTTCAAGGGTTGGGCCCCAAGTTATCGGAAAAGGGGTTTTTGGTTTCTGCCATACTAATTAAATTCCATATACTTTTAATAATTTATTTTTAATCTACACTTTGATTTGATTAGATTTTAATTTACGTCACCCTATGAATCGACATGAAGGATATTGATTACGGGCCTCATAATTTTGAACTATTATTATGTTAAGAGGACGACACGGCAGAAGCCACCTCTACAAACTTTTATCCCACGCCAGCTGGGTACTTTAAACCTCCATTAACGTTAACCTCGTCAACGTGCATCAGTTCCTTTACATGGGGGGTTTGTGACTTTTTAAAAAAAAGCAACTCTAGAATGCCGGCCACGATTTTGCAACCATGGCCATTTTTAATCTATTCATCTGGTTAGTCAGGCTTATTCATTCAATTTAATTTTGAATTAACTTCTTTTTCTTTAACGAGTGGGGGTTTTGCCTTCAAGCCACAGGACCCGATTTCCCCAAACCCCCCAAAAGGGGGAAAATCGACTCATCCTTTTTTTCAATTTGGGCGATGAATGTGTACCAAGCGCGGGAACTAGTACTGACGGTTTTAACAGGCAGACCACCTGCTGGAACATCTGCTCATACCTCAGCGCCCAAGGTCCCCCGAATACTGAGATGGTCAAAGAAAACTTTTTTTTCCCCATGGGTTGTTTTTGCATTTGGTTAAATTTAGTTTGTTTTTAAATTCTTTTTGGAATTCACAAAAACTTCAAAAAACGTCTAATTTTGACTACGATCAATGACAAAAGGGCGATACCTCAATTTTACTTTTAAAGTCAACTTCCAAATTATAGCGTGAAAACTGAGTCTGAAACACATGTAAAATTGGACCATTTTCCCTTTTTATGTATGATCCCAGAGTTGGAAACAACGCACAAAAATATCATAGACACAAAAATCACCACCATGACGCCTAGATTATCAAGGTCCATTAAACTGTTTGTAAGAAAATTGTGTAGTAAAACTAATGTAACTACATTTTCACGTTATAATTTGTTGTTTAGTATTTAAACATAAACAGTAAATTTATTAAATTATTACGCAATTGAAAAAACTCCAATGAACATGTAATTCATCATAAATTAATCAGTTGTAATTCTTGATACTATCTATCAGTATAAGTGTGAATATTTATCCCTTTACTTGAGAATACCAATATCGATTTTTTAATAAAAATGTGCTATTTCAACTTGCTTTAAACTTAATGAAAGATTTCAATCTTCTATGAACAGATAAGTATATACACTTTCATTAAACTTATTCAAGGTAAAGTGCATACATGCGGAGTACTTACTTTTAATGTTTCAAAATAATAATGAATAATAAATAATAATAATGAATAATTAGTCCTTACAACATAGAACTGTTTTTTCCTTCTTTCTATGTATAAATTTAATGTCAATTAGCACATTGCAAAGGGCATTATACATGTATACAACATGTTTACAAGTACTTTTCTTTTGCTTGAATATGTCTTTCAATTAAACAGTTCATTATTCTTGTAATAAATAAATTTTCCTTAAAACAAGACTGAAGGGTTTTAGAGAAAAACTAATTGTTTTAATTTTACACCTGAAAAAATTTTATACAAACTAAAGTTAAATTTTCCATTTCATTTAATTTTTCAAATTTTTGACAGTTTTTGACATTATTAAAATTCTCAAGCAATAAATAAATCATTTGAAAAAATATTGTCGGATTAAAATGAACATGTATAACTGTATTGTTGAAACCCACACCGGGATTAACGAATGGAATTAAAAAAAAAAATTAAAATAAACAAATTTTAAAAAATTATAAAAATATAATTAAAAAAATTTTTTATGAGGATTAAAAAATAAATATGAATCAAATATTTAATGAAAAAAAATGTTCAACATTTTATCAGAAAAAAATAATTAATAATTTATAATAAGCTACATCAAAAGATTAATAATTCTAAAGGCGTTTTCAAAATTTTTCTTTAATTTTTGTAAAAAAAATCCATTTTTTCAAATTAAAATTTTATGCATTTTTGTTTAGTTCAAAAGGTTGGAAAAAATTTTCGAATATTTCCAAAATTTTTTTAAATAAAAATTTTAGGTTTATCAATAAATTAAATTCCTTTCTTGTTTTCAATGTTTAATTTTCCAGCGTAGCTTTCGTTGGCTTACGAATTTAATAGTAATTTCACCAAATATCTAATTTAAATAATGTGTATTTGATCTTGCTTTTTAAATTGATTGATTGTTTTGAATTTTTTTAAAAAAAAACAATGAAAAGTACTCAACCTTTTCTTTATTTTATGCCACAATCAAAGCAGAAGGGTTGTGTTTTTTTAAGCGAGTTCCCCTTCCCTTTAAAACTTCTATATACCCAAAAATAAATTTAGCCTGAGATTAAATGTCGTCAAATAGGCCCAATTTTTAGCTTAATTTATCTAAAAATTTTATAAAAAAAAGAACTCTTTTCAAAAAATTTTTTAATTTTTTCCGGTTATTATTTTTTTTAAAGGTCATTTCCCAATTTAAAAACGAGCGCTTAAAATTTATTCTCATTATACGAGGAAAAAATTATTTTTTAGATAAGGGAAAAAATTTTTGGGGGGTTTTTTAAAAAAATTTCCCCCTCTTTTTTTTTTAAATTTTTTAAAACTAATTGGGGTTAAAGATCCGATTAAACCGTGAAAAAACTAAATGGAAATTAAACCCATATTTTTAAAAGTCCTTAATTAGAATAATGTATAAAATGTTTTAAGGGAATTTTTAAAAATTATTTTAATCTATTTCGGCAAAAAATTAACTTAGAAAAAATTTTTTTCAAAATTTCTTTTCTGAAAAATTCTTCATTATAAAATATTTTCCCTGTTACACTCGACTCTTAAAGAGGGCTCAACTAAATTTTTGAAAAAACATTATTGTCAATTCACCCTTAAATAATTTTGGCTTTTTTTTAAAATTTATCCCTTTGTTTCGTAAAACATGGATAAACCCCTTCTAATTATTTTTAAAAATTAAAAGGAGCTTGACGATTCTACATGACAGGCAAAATAGTATTTTAATAGAATTTTTCAAAAAAGGAGAAATTTTAAAAAAGGGTCTTATAGTTTTTTTTTCAAAATTTTGATTAAAAATTTTTTTTTTAATACTTTTAAAAAAATTTTTATATACATTTTCTAACAAGGACACTAATACAAAAATTATCCATTTATACGTTTTTAAATAGGGTTCCAAATATCGGATACGTCGGTATTATTCAGAGATGGCAGGCTGAACTGTTTCGTCTTATGCCTACAGTATACTTATCAGAGATTTTAAAGTTTTTGTCAAATCAGGCATCTATTTTACAAAACGACTCAAAAGATTGATGGTGGACATATTTCAGCTAAAATGTTAGTTTTTTTTATTTTTTTCATTCAATAAAAAAACGATTGAAGGAAAATTTATTTTTAATAAAAAAAGAAAATTGTCAAATTTAAAAAAAAATCAAATCCAGGCATAAGGAAAAATTTACCCAAAAAAATGTAAAATGTTAAACCCAAAATTTTCAAAATTCGAAGAATGATTTGAAACAAAAATTCAGAAAAAAAGTTTTTTTGGGTTTTTGACCTTGTAAAAATTGTGCCCCAGAATAATCAGCAGTTGGAAGAGTTTTTCAGTTGGTAATAAATGCTTTTTTAACCGTAGCACTTGCCGTAAAATTCAATATGAAGATATTTCTTTCTCCAAAATTTTTAATATAGTAAGTAGAAAATGATATATTGACAAAAATTCAAAATTTAAAAAAGTCATTTGAAATAATTAAAAGGGGTTTAACATAATTAATGTATTTTGTTTGAATTAAAAAACGCGTATTTACGGGTTTTTTTTTTTAATTTTTTATCCTTTCATTATAAAAAGATTGGTCACTTATTTTAGGTAATGTAGGTTTCTTCCGGAAATTTGGGGGTTCATTGGACGTAACCCAAAAAACAATGATTAGAATCTGATTCAAGTTAGAAAAAAAATTAGTGATGGCCATTACCCACCTCGTTGCTTCATTGACAGGTACACTATGGGGTATTTTCACCTCAGAAACCACATCTTAAAAAATATGATTCATTTCACAATAATCGGTGTCCATAATGCATTCGACATTGTTATAATATAATAAAAATTCCAAAAAGGGGTGTTCATTACTTTATTAGCTTTTTCTAAAACCAAAAGTATTTGAGTTGCAATTTTAATTGAATGGCCAATTGGTGAAGAATCAACAACAATGCTTTTACAAACGAAACACACATTAGACAAGTTTACGATGAGTTGATAAGAGATTGAAAATACTGTGGAGAGGGTTAATTTTCAAAAAGTTCCTGTACCCAATATTCGGTTAGAGAGGGGATTCAATTTCTTTCCCCTTTCCTTTTAGTATTATTTAATCGTACGGTAAGCCAGTGCTTTAATTCTAAAAATTTAGGTCTGTTTTCACGCATCTTTATTGTTTTTTATTTATTCATACAATAAATGCGTGACAACACAAATTTTTAAGATTTTTAAATTGGTTGTTATCCCCCGTTTTTCCGGGTCATTTGGAAATTAATGATGAAAAAAAGAATTTTTCAAACCCCCTATATTTTCAGATAATTGGAAATTTAAAAGATCCATTCCCCAAAAATTTTATTTTCCTTTCCAAAAGCTGCCATATTAAAGGGGAACATTTAAATTTCCGCTTTTCATTTTTAGAAGGCTGCATTTTAATATTTTTTTTTTGGGCTTATTATTTTTTTAATATTTTTTATCTTTCAGTTCTTTTACGCAGAGCTGATTGTTAAATTTTAATGAAAATATTTTATTTAATATGAGAAGCTTATATATATATCATTTTAAATCTCAACTTCTTTCCATTCTTATACACGCATTCTTAAGATCTTACTCAAGCTCCATTTTATTCAAATGTGTGCAAAATTCGGTTAAAGCATCTTATAACGGATAGTTCAACAAATCTAATCTCTTACATCTTCATATTCAAATGTATTTCAAATAGATGGGAGATTAAATATATGCGCTTTAAAGAAATATTCTCTTTCATATTTTATGCATATTAAATGGTTCTCGTTTGTGCACAGCATGAAGTTGTATTTTATTATAAACACACTTCTATTAATGTACAAAACCCAAAATGTTAATAGGATATAAATGAGTATTTTTATACTCGTAGTTTTAAAATACGACTGCAATAATACGACTTATTTACAGTGTCATGTGTTTTTGTATATTCCCTCAATTATTTGTTTATATCTTTAGATCTCAAAGAATCCACACATTAAGAAAGAAAAGTTAATACATTATTTTATGAAGAAAAAAATTTTTTTTTCATAAATTAATTTATTTATTTTTTACTTAAAAAAATGGACTTATTTCATTTTTTAACAACAAGGTTATGTGTTTGCTATCTTTTTCATAAATTAATTAATTTATTTTTTACTTAAAAAAAAGGACTTAGTTCATTTTTTAACAAGTTTATGTGTTTGCTATCTTTTTCATACTGGTGTAAGATTTTCCAGTGAGCCCCAATATTTGAGCAATTTTATTCAAAAAAGCAGTACTAATTATAACCATTCTAAAAGAAATTTGAGTGTAAATAATTCTGAACAAGTAATTTAGCCAGATACACACTCATTCTCATAAAAATTTGCGCACCAAGAAAAAGTCGTCAAAATAAAACAAAATTTTACATTTGTAAGTACTTCTATGATATAAGTAAGTGATTGGAAAATCAACGAAAAAGGATAATTTATTGCAGAAAAAGTACAAATGAATGGAAGCTTTAGTATGTTGGACTTCCCCAGCGCGAATGCATGATGCAATACGAGCAGACATTGAGGCATACAAGTTCCATATGAAGTCTTGAAACATTTCGCACCACAGTTACTGTAAAGGTTCATTCAGTTCAACCAAACTTGCTGGCTGTCCAAATTGCCGTTCCAAATTATCTCAGATATACTCGATTGGTGCCAAATCTGGGGATCGAGCAGGCCAGGGAAGGGTAGTAATGGGATGGAGGCAGTTTTGGGACATCTTTGCTGTGTTTGACCGAGCATTGTCGTGTTGAAAAATGGCTCCTGTGAACCCTGATTAAAGGTGGTAAAAAGGGCCTGAAGGATGGGACGTACCACTGGGCTGAAAGGTGCCATGGATCTACATTAAAAGGACCTTTATCATAAAATGGGTACCCCATACCATCACACCAGGTGTGGTTTTTCGCGTAAAACGAAGGGGATTGACGCAAAAAACCACGGGAGCCCACACACGCACACAATTGTCATCACTGCCCCAAAAAAACCCAGATTGACCTTGAAAAACGACCTGATTCCAACCCGGGAAACCAATCCCGTCTTATTGACCCCTTTTTCCAAACGGGGGTCGGTTGAAAAGTCTCTCGGTCCTTCTGCAAAAATTTTAACTCCTATGTTTTTTGGGCGGCCACAAAATTTGGAAAAACCCTTTTCCCAAACCCCTTCCCCAAAGAAAAAAATTAAAAGAATGGGAAAATGAGAAATTTTTTTAAAAGGATAAAGTTTTTAATGATAAGGGGGAAAGAAGGGATTTAGAAAAATTTTTAGTGTGGAATCATTCGGATCAAGGTTAGATGCCCTATAGCTTTGGAAGAAAGATACGCATTATAAAAGGGAAATCTTCACAAAAATTCTTCTTAGGTATTACTCAATTGTTAAAGGGAAGGGACTAAAAGGTAATTTTTTTTGTATAGGAAGTTAGATGTGGTTTATTTATTATAATTAAATAAATGACCAGTTGCGGGGACCCGATTTAAAAAAGGGTTTTAATTGGGTGTTAACTCTCATTTTAAAAGAAAGTTATAAATTTAAAAATTTAAAGTAATATAAGTTATTTTTAAAAAAAGTGGTATTAAGAATCCAAATATGTCTCATAAATTTTGGGAAAAATCCCCACCCGGGCCAAAGCGGACCCGGATAAAAACATCACGGGGATGGCTATGTCGCAAGGGGCCCCAAACGTGTATAATTCTGGGTTAGGTAATGCGGGTGGAGGTAACGTACTCCCTGTATTTTTCAGGGTCAGAGAAACATTGCAGAGTTTATCGAAACAATAGAGAACAAATACAGTTATTTGAAACCCCCAAGTAATATGTCATGTGCTTATTTAAAAAAGTCATCTCGGGGAAGTGCTCAAGATTGGTACTCAATTTTTGGGATCGGTGTTAGTGCAAAATACAGCCACGGATTTTCCCAGTCGGGCCCAAAAAGGCAAAAAGCTTTTCCCGCGGGTCAAAAATAAGAAAAATTACTCCAATTTTACGCGTCACAGCAAGGAAGAAACCGGGAACCCACTGATTTCGTTTATAATTTACAAAAAATCAAAAAGAAGTTTAAAATTGGGGAATTCCCAGGCAGAGTTGGTGGATCATTTTTTAGTTCGACTCAAAACCACAAACCCAGGATTATGGGGAAAGGTGCGCAACACAGAACACGGTACAATTTTTGGGAAGTCTTGGCTAAATTGGAAGAAAAGATATTCTTCCCAAATTAAAAGGGGTTCCAAAAATAAAAATATAGAAAGACGAGGTCAAAATGAAAGGGAGATTTTTCCTAATTTTATGAGTAAAACGGGAGGAATTCTGAAGGGGACGTAGACCAAATAACAGTAGAAATAATTTTTTGAGAAAACGGGTAAAAAGTAATAGGGGGTTCGAGAGGAATGATTTAAAATAGTGTAGGGGACCAAAAACAAAAATTTACCATTTCGAAATGAGCAAAATGAAAATTTTTTAAATGGGGGCCCCGGGGGGTTTAGGGGTTCGAGGAAAATTTCAGTCGAGGAGATAGGATGAAAAGGGGGACGATTAAATATTGAAAAAGTTAAAGATCAACCTCAAAAAGTATCGAAAAAGAAAAAACAAAAAAAATTTTTCCCCGGGAAAATTATATCACCCGGAATTTCCCCCACTTTCCTATTTTTTTTAAATAAAAATTTTTTTTGGAAACCCTTTTATGGGACACCGGAGCAGATAAAATCATTTATTTTCGGAAAAAGTTTTTGGAAAATATTTTTTTTATAAGCAAAAAAAATCGCGAGCCCAGGTAATAACAACAGTTGCGAAATCCCAAAAACATGGGGATCAGAATTGAATATTCGCATCAGACAATTAAAAAAAATTTTGGTTTTCTTTTCCCATGTGTTGACGGATTTAAAATTTCCCATGTATTCTCGGTATTGATTTCATAAGTGGGTAAAAAGATAGTTTTAAAGATTTTGATCAAAAATCGTTAAAAAATTCCCAGATTCTCAAATAAATAAGGTGGTTGAACCAATTAAAGGGAAAAGGTTGGGATAGTTTTTATGAAAAAGACAAAATTGGGGAGGTAGAAAAAAAAAAAACACAAAATTTGTTTAGTATTTTTAAAAGGGGGTTATTTTCAACAAACCAGGTTTTTAATTGTTTTATACCATGAAATTGACACGGAATAACCCACCATTTACCCTTAAGGCCATAAAAATTTATAAACCGGAAAAAACAAGCAAAATTGTTTTTCACAAAAAAAAAAAATGTTACAAGGGGAAAACGATTGTTCCAATTCAATCCCATCCCGCGTCCCCTTTGTTGTTTTATGCAAGAAAAATAATGGGTTACCACCGGAAAAATCCAAAGGGCCAATAGTTTTTGCAGTAGACTATAAAAAATTAAATTCGATCACAAAGTACCCGGGCTTTCCCCTTTTACCGTTAATAGATGATTTAATAACGAACATCCCATATACAACAAAATTTATCTCTTGATCTAAGGTGGGTATTTTTAAAAATGGCAGTAAACCCCAGTGATATTGTTAAGCCCGGTTTTTGTAGAAAAATTTTGGAATCCTTTAAAAGCGGATGCCATTTCGGTTTATCGGGAGCAGCTCCCAATTTTAAAAAAGGCAATTGACAAAATCCAAAACCGGTGATGGGGGAAATTTTATGTGTATATGGGACGATTTGATTATCTCATCTCCATCATTCCTCCCATGTTAAACCCTTTTAAAAGGGAAGTTTTTTCGTTGTTACAGGTTTGGATTGACATTAAAAAAGGGGAAAAAAGTGAAAATTTGGGGGTTGCGATGAATTGAAATATTTGGGGATTAATTATTAGAAAAGAAGGAATTAAAACGGATGAGAAAAAGGTTAACTATCCCAGAAAATAAAAACCCCCTGAACTAAAAAAAGAGGTGCCCAAGTTTTTGGGTATGCCCCAGTGGTACGCGAAATTTTTTAAAAAATTAAAGGGATTTTTGGGAGCCACTTTATAATCTTAAACAAAAATTTAAAAAAATTTGTCGGGGTCCAATGAAGAAAAAAAAGGCATTCGGAAGGGTCAAGGAGGCGGTAACAAAAGCGCCATTTTTAAAAAATTACCAAATTTTTCAGGAGCCATTCGAGTTATTTACAGATGCCAGTTCGATGGGTTTTTAGGGAAATTACTTAATAAAACAAAAAAACCTGTTGTATTTGCGTCACATACACCGAACAAAAGCAGAGAGGAATTAAACAGTAACCGAAAAAGAATGTTCTTGCAGTAGTATGGGCGTTGAAAAAAATTCAAAAACATATTTAGGGAAAATTGCCCATTAAAAAAAACGGATCACGCCGCCTTAACACGCCCCAAAAACATGGCAAAAAAATTTTTCGGAGGGTAAATGATTAGATGGGCACCCCAAATTAGCAGAATTCAATATAGAATGGGAACATAGACCGGGGAAATCAAAATGAGTGGCGGGGCATACTTTCAAAAGGGAAACCCGTGGAAAAATATAAATGGGAGAAAAAAATTTTAAATTTTGCCATAATCAAAAAGGGTTTAGTACTTACTTGCGGGGAAAAATTAATAACAAACAGAAAAATGACCCCGAATTGGTCCACCCATAGATATTTTGAAAACCCCGGGGGATAACTCGGTTAAGCAACGATATGTGAGAAAATTTGGGCCCCCATTTCCGTTTAATTGAAGGATTGTTATTTTATGCGAAACACCCAACGTTTATTGGGGGGAAATGCGTGTATACATTCCAAAAATTTTTAAAGGGAATTTAAATAATGGGGGAGAATTTCAGACAAGCCAAAAAAGCTGGACACATGGGAAGATTTAAAACGTATCATAAAAAATTTGGGACGTTTTATTTCCCCTACCTTTAGAAAATTCATTGATCAATATGTTTTACATGCCATATGTGCCAAGTTAATAACTATAAAAACGCTTTTCCAGCTGGTTTGAATAAATCCAATTATATCAAATTATCCAAAAAGAGATAGTGACGTTAAATTTGTTAGGCCCCTATCCTATATCGAGAATAAGACGTAATCGCTATATTTTAGTAATAACCGATCCCTTTCAGCAAAAGGGCTGAAATTATACCTTTTAAAAGGCCTCATCTCGGGATAATAGCGGATATTTTTTTATAACTTTTAAAATCGCTTTTGGGGCCCAAAAAAAATTAATAAGTATAAAAGGGGCCCCCAAATTTTTATCCGGGGGTTTTGAGCATTTAAATGAAAGATTAGGGATAAAAGGGATGTGAGGCTGTTGCAACCCACCCCAAGCAAATCGGACTGAAAAAAGTTAATCGAAGGGTATAGGGGCAAATGATTGGAAAATTTGGGTTTAAAGATCAAACGATACTTGGGGATCACCCGGAAATTTGCACGCTTTTTCGTAGGCGGTGAATGAAACAACGGGGGAAAAACACCCGTTTAATTATTTTTGGGGCGGTTGGGTTACAAAAATTTCAAAACTAGTTATGATCCCCGGAAAGTTCAAAATTCAAAATACAAAATATCGAAAAAAGTTTTTAAGGGAAACCAGACTAAGTACGAAAATTTAAAAAGGAAAAGGGGGGAAAAAATATTATAATGAAAAAAAAGAATAAAAAAAAAAGGTAAATGATTGGGTCCTTTTAAAACACCCTTTAAGTTCAGCAGCCAACAAAGTCTGCGCTAAATTTAAACAAAAAATTTTAAGGACCTTATGGGTATTAGGGAATAAAAAAAACAATAATATTGTAATATGGAAATCAGGAAAAAGATTAACGGTTAAGTAGATCAAATAAGAATATATCGTCAAAAGGAAATGTGACGAGGTCGGGAAATTTGGGAAAAGGTATCCCAAATAGTATAATATATTGTCAAAAATAGTACTTCGGAAAAAATACACGGGATTAAATGAGTCACACTATGGGAAAGAAAAAACTGCGGTGAAACGGGGAAGTTGAGGCCCAAAAGGGGTTGGTAGCCAAAACAAATCTTTTAAAATTACAGATATGACCCCTAAACCAAATCACTGGTCAGATCGCTTCCTAGTTCATTTGGGAGTGAAAGTAAAAGTAAAAAAGGGCAAGGTATAATTTGGGGTATTAAGAGATCAGGGGGTGTCAGGGGGGAAGTGGACCCACAAAGAAAATGGCAGAGAAAGGGACCCAATAACATAAATAAAAAACAATTTTTTATCCCGTACTATTTCTAGAAGTAGAAAAAAGAACAAAAACGGAACCCAAATGAAGTTCCAGATGAAAACCCTATACAACCCAAAGCCACGACGGGAAAAGAACAAGAACCCCGACCAGCCAAAAGGGAAAAACAGGGAAATCAAAAAAAGGGGCGACAAAAGGGGATTACAAGCCCACAACAAGCAAAACAAGAAATTCCAGGGAGCCGAGGGGAAAAAAAAGTGGTAGCACCTCATCGTTGGACGTAATGGTTTGGGGGAACCATATAAAAAATCAGGTTGTATTTTTTATTTTTTTGATCTTCCCAAAAAGGGGGCGGGAAAAATTTTGCAAATAAAGAAGTCTCGGGCGGTGAAAGTTATGCCAAGCAAAAATTAAAAACACTACAATGAGTGTATTTTATTTTTTTGGGAAATTTTGGGGGTTAAAATTTTTTGGAGCAAAAAATTGTAATTGCACATTTGTTTGTTTTTTTGAAAAATTTGTGAGATGCGAAAATTCCCTTTTGGGTTATTTTTAATAGTTTATTGAAAAATGTTTGTAATTGTATAATATTTTATATATATATATGTTGTTGTATTGTTACGTATTAAGAGGCATCTGGTTCAGGGGGCGGCGTAGTCAGGGCACCAACAATAATAATAACGGCGCTGCAGGCTCTTGGGGGGTTTTTGGAACCAGATGTGGGGATGGAATGAAAAAATTTTTTGTGATATACAAATAATATATAAGAATAAAAATTGTGAAATTGATTGATATTATGTAAACATAGATTGGAAACAGTGACTTAGAAAGTTTTCAAATTTTAGGGGGACAGACACTGAAAATTATGATAAGTAACTTCAACAAAAAAAATGGGCAAAAACCAGCTCCATATGCAGTGATAATAAAGATGCAAAAAGGTTTGGGGCTGGGCACCCAGAAAAATTTTTTTTTGAAAATTTAATGTATAGTTACTTTTTAAAATAAAAAGTTAAAAATGAGAGTGGAAAGAATTAAACAGTAATTATTAATGTTGGCCTAGTTAATGGAGTAAAATTTATTGTCACGAGTTTAAATTTAAATTTAAAATTTAATATTAAATTTAACTTAAAAATGAGTAATGAAAATTAAAGTCAAGATAAATTTTGAAAAATAAAAGTTAAAATGAGGATTTAAGATTAAAAAAATTTTAAAAAAAACCCCAGAAAAACGAAGAAAATTTAGAAATAGAGATTTAGACACGTAATTTATTAAGGGCATTGAGAACCCTTAAAAAATCACGTTTTTCTTCTTGGAGGGGGTTTTGACGTTTTCGCCCTCCTTCCCGCTAAAAATAACCCTTTTTTTTGGGGCCAGGGACGATTAATGGGAAAACCTTTTTCCCCCAAAACCAAGAAAAAGACAAACGAATAGAATAGGTAAATGAGATATACTTTAAAAAAAGGGTAAAACTTTAAGATAAGGAGCGGCAAGTTTAAAAAGATAACTTAGTGTGGAATCATTCGGGTCAAAAGTTAGATGTCCTATAGCTTTGGAAGAAAGATACGTTCATTATAAAAGTTTTGGGAAACTTCACAAAATAAAAAACCCTTGTAGGTATTTTCAATTGTTGAAGGAAGGAGATCTGCAAAAGGTAATATTTTGTATAGGAAGTTAGATGAATCGGTTTATTTATTATAATTAAGATAAATGATCTAGTTGGTGATCTGACTTGAATATAAGGTTTAATTGGTTTAACTCTCACTTTAAGAAAGTTGTCAATTAGAATTAAGTAATATAAGTTATTTTAATAAAAGTGGTATTAAGAATCCAATATGTCTCATCATTTTGATAATCCCACACCTGTAGCTTACGCGGATCCGGATAGACATAGTCATCACAGGATGGCTATGTCGCACGGTGGGTTGGTGTCATTAACAACACATGTAATGGGTGCCGCGATACCAAATGTACTTTAGCCATAGGCTTTGCGATGGTTCGAGAAAACACAGGGGCCCGTAGTGAAGGTACTTTCTGTGTCTGGACAGTGGTCAATGAGGCAGTTGGCTCTACGAATGCGTGTCGTATGAGGCGACGGTCTTCTCGGTCTTCTTTCGAGGGCGTCCCTAGACCGGTCGCCGAGTAAACGGCATCTCTTCTGTCCACTGGTCTCTGCTGATATATTCTTAGATGGTGGTCTAACAACATGTCTACTTCAACGTTTCCTTTGCAAAAGATTAAGTACGCTTAAACAAGCTCTGAAGCACAGCAAGCTCTCTGAACAAGCTCTCTCATACTCCAAGAAGAACGAAGTTCAACGCTCTCCAGTGACATTACGCAATGCGCAATCACGCTGTATTTCTAATCAGTTGTATTTCTAATCAGTTCGACATGTACCTTCACGCCAATTTTCGTTACGATCCCTCAATTATTTCTTGGTACGCAAATATGTATAGCAATGAGTGTAGTTCAAGTCTAAAAGTTACTTTACAATTTCTTTATAATATGTTTTTGCAATTTTAAATAAGAAATTCTAGAATATGTCAGTAGTTGTTAGACATTTAAACGTTATTTATTGAGATAAATAAAAAAAAGTTTGTAAAATATCTCTCAAATATAATAAAAATGTCTTATAAATTTATGAGACTCAAATACAAATAAATTAAAAATTAAATTATAAAGGAATAAAGAAAAACGGCTCAAGAAATGATATACAGCATAGCTCCCTTTTTAAGGAAGGACAACTTTTGAAAAATTGCATCTTTTTTATACAGTTGTTCAACAAAACTACATGATTTTTTATATTTATTAGAAACCAGGAAATGTTATCCATGAAGTATTACAGAGATAATAATGTTCTCTGAAAAATCGAGAAAGTATATAAAAATGCTACACATATGCTATTTCCTTATTGGGTACAAAGAAAAGCATATATCAAAAGATATATTCCTTAAAGTTATGTAAAATATTTCTACAATTGACTGAATTTCAAGAATTCGTAAATATTTTTGAGTTTTATCTTATATAGTATGATAGATTTGCTTTTCTTTTTAACATTAGTCATGATTTATTCAACAAAAACTTAAGTCATTTCCACCGTTTTCTATTTTAACATATTCTTATAAAATAATATTCTATTTTCCTACGTAGAATGTTTTACAGGCAATATGCTATCAAATTTTCGTCGCATTCTTTATTACTGATAATATTATTTTGTACACATAATCTTAGATTGCATTCATTTTCTACCTAATTATATTTATAGTATTTAAATTTTAGAATAAAGTAATTGTTTTTCCCCGAACATTTAAGTTTAAAATAAAACTTCCAATTTATTCAAATATCCGAATAGTATTCGTTTTTTTTCAATTGATTTTCAGAATAAGTACGTACATATTTTCTGTTTTTACACTGGATGAGTTCGCATTTTGAATATATTTATAATATATGCATGTTATTTTCCCCTATATTCGAGCTACTACCAAGGAATTTGCAGAACATACGATAAGTTCCTTAGAACTTGTGTGTGAAATTACTTTTATGTTATGAAAACACTTTATAATCTTTTTTGTAGAAGTTATATTTTTTATATGGGAAACATATTCCTTTCAAATTTTCCCTTTATATGAAATGTTCTCTCAAGTTCTTTCGAAATTTCTTGAGATGATTTAAAATTATCTACGCTCTGGGGCATGAAAATTTCCCATTTTTCTGGAAGAGTTTTTTGATAATATAAACAATTTTTTATCAGAAACTGATGGAAAGTTTGTGGTTTATTTTGATTTAGGAAGCTTTTCCCCAAAATAATATATATATATATTTGTAAGTGTATGTATAAAAAAAGATTATAAGATCTAATAATATAATAATTCTGGATATAGTCATTGCCAGAATTTTAATTGATCTATTTTTTTGAAATGCAAAATTTGTCTATTTGTCATGGTGTTGGCATTAAAAAGGGAACACCAAAAAAAGACCCAAAAAATTATACAAATTTTTGGGGAAGGGCATCCCAGTGTAAAGCAAATGGTGTGAAATACCAACCCTTACTTTTTTAAAATACAGAGGAAATAGCCAGAAAAGTTTGCGGGGTCTGTGGCAATTATTCTGCTAGGAAAAAACTAGACATATTTTTTTTGGGGTTCTGTTAGTTCCGTTTTTTAAAAAATGTTCTGTTTCGAGTGTGTTGCTTACGTTTAAAAAATTACAATCCGATGGCATATATCGAGGGATCCACCACAACATCATGGAATCCCTCATCATATACCATGACAGGTAGCCTCTTTTTTTATTCAGAGACACAACGGCTCCCTACGTTGACTGATGGCCAGTGACGGGGGGGGAAAAACACAACCAACAACATAGACTTTTTTACCACCACATTGACACCTTTGACAAAAAAAACCCGGGAAAAAAAGATGCTTTCTTGGCTACTTTAAGGAATGATCACGCCATGGACTGTCGGTGTGTTCAGAAAACAATTTGAGGCAAATGGGTGACAGAAAACTTATAGAATCCTCAAAAATGCATCCGGCATTCAATCTGCCCCCAGATTTATTGCTTGTAAATCACCACCCACGGTGTACTTAGAACTTACAGATCTGACGATGTTTTCGTTCTAAGATACAGATATTTTAAAATACAGACCACCGTTTCTTGATGCCTGTGTCTTTTTCCGCGTTTTTTATTTTCGCTCCCTCTTCTTTGAATTGCAGTTTTAATGTCAAATAAAAAAGTACAGCCAAGCCTTAAAAAGATTGGATTTAATTTTTAAAAAATAGATGTGATGCAAATATTTTAATTTTTTAAAAATTCAAAAAAAATTTAGGTAAGCTACTTTAATTTACACATTTTCAAAAAAAGCTCATCGTCTTTTTTGAATGTTTGGGGGGAAAAAAAATAGGTTATATTGGTAAAATTACTTAATCCCAAAATTTTAAAATGATTTATCTATTAGAACTCAAAGTTACAATTATGGTAAAGGCGAAGGAATGTACAAGGAATATGGGGACCAATTGGGCGTCCATTAAGCCTTC
>BMAV01008121.1:0-10524 GCA_019973955.1 Trichonephila inaurata madagascariensis | reverse complement strand
TCGGTAGAGCAGGGGAAAACTTTTAATCTCGGGGTTGGGTTCGAAACCCCAGTTGGGCGAAATTTTTTAAATTGATTTCGGAGAAAAGGGGGCTCTTTTTCCATTTTTTAAAAAAATTTACGGAAGACCCGGAATTCATTTTTTCAATTAAAATTTTGAGGGCCGCTATAAACTAACATTCAAACAAAAATGCTTGCTAGCTCAGTCGGTAGACACAACTCTTAATCTGGGGGTTTGGGGGTTCGAGCCCCACTTGGGGCAAAATATTTTAATTGATTTGGAGTAAAGGGCGATTTTTCCCATGCTTAAAATACGGAAAAGCGCGAATTCATTTTGTTTCAAATTTAGTGTGCGCTATCGAAACTAAACATTCAAACAAAAATGCGCCCGGCTAGCTAGTCGGTAGGACGGACTTTATCTCGGGGTCGGGGGTTTTGGGCCCACGTTGGGCGAAAAATTTTTTTAAATTTAGATTTCGGGAAAAGGGGGCGATCTTTTCCATTTTTCTTAAAGAAATTACCGGTACAGAGCGCGAATTAGTTTCAATATGTTATGATGTGCGCTATCAGAAAAAAACATTCAAAAAAAATCCCCCGGCTAGCTAGTCGGTAGGCCAGCTCTTAATCTCGGGTCGTGGGTTCCCGGAAACCCCGTTGGGCGAAGATATTTTAGTAATTTCGGGAAAAGGGCGTCTTTTCCATGTTTCTTAAAAAATTCCCCGGACGAGCGCAATTCATTTTTTTTTCAATATAAATTTGATGCCCCTTCAGAAAAAAACATTCAAAAAATCCCCCGGCTACTCGTGGTAAACACGAACTCTTAATCCCCCGGGGTCTGGGTTCGAAACCCGTTGGGCGAAGATATTTTAATTAGATTTCGGAGTAAAGGGGCGATCTTTTTCGCATGTTTCTTAAAGAAATTACCGGTACAGAGCGCGAATTCATTTTGTTTCTTATGAAGAATTATAGTGTGCGCTATCAGAAACTAAACATTCAAAACAAAATGCGCCCAGCTAGCTCAGTCGGTAGAGCACGGGGCTCTTAATCTCATAAAGGGTCGTGGGTTTCGAAAACCCCACGTTGGGCGAAGATATTTTAATTAGATTTCAGCGGGAGTAAAGGGGCGATCTTTTCGCATGTTTCTTAAAGAAATTACCGGTACAGAGCTCGAATTCATTTTGTTTCAATAAATTATGATGTGCGCTATCAGAAACTAAACATTCAAACAAAAAATGCGCCCGTCTAGCTCAGTCGGTACAGCACGAGACTCTTAATCTCGGAGTCGTGGGTTTCGAGCCGCGTTGGGCGAATATATTTTAATTAGATTTCCGGAGTAAAGGGCGATCTTTTTCATGTTTCTTAAAGAAATTACCGGTACAAGGCGCGAATTCATTTTGTTTTAATATGAAATTATGATGTCGCTATCAGAAACTAAACATTCAAACCAAAATGCGCCCGGCTTCGCTCAGTCAGTAGAGCACGGGGCGCTCTTAATCTCGGGGTCGTGGGTTCCGAAGCCCCACGTTGGGCGAAGATATTTTCATTAGATTTCGGAGTAAAGGGGCGATCTTTTCGCATGTTTCTTAAAAGAAATTGCCGGTACAAGAGCGCGAATTCCATTTTGTTTTCAATATGAAATTATGATGTGCGCTATCAGAATTAAACATTCAAACAAAATGCGCAAGGCCAAAAGTAGTCCGGTAGAGCACGAGACTCGTAATCTCTCCGGGGTCGTGGGTTCGAGCCCCACGTTGGGCAAGAAAGATATTTTCATTAGATTTCGGAGTAAAGGGAGCGATCTTTTCGCATGTTTCTTAAAGAAATTACCGGTACAAAGCACGTATTCATTTTGTTTCAATATGAAATTATGATGTGCGCTATCAGAAACTAAACATTCAAACAAAATGCACCCGGCTAGCTCAGTCGGTAGAGCACGAGACTCTTAATCTCGGGTCGTGGGTTCGAACCCCACGTTGGGCGAATATATTTTAATTAGATTTCGGAGTAAAGGGAGCGATCTTTTCACGTGTTTCTTAAAGAAATTACCGGTACAGAGCGCGAATTCATTTTGTTTCAATATGAAATTATGATGTCGCTATCAGAAACTAAACATTCCAAACAAAATGCGCCCGGCTAGCTCAGTCGGTAGAGCACGAGACATATAGCAATCTCGGGGTCGTGGGTTCCGGAAACCCCACGTTGGGCGAAGATATTTTATTTAGATTTCGGAGTAAAGGGCGATCTTTTCGCATGTTTTACAACTGAAATTACCGGTACAAGAGCGCGAATTCATTTTGTTTCAATATGAAATTATGATGTGCGCTATCAGAAACTAAACATTCAAACAAAATGCGCCCGGCTAGCTCAGTCGGTAGAGCACGAGACTCTTAATCTCGGGGTCGTGGGTTCCGAACACGTTGGGACGAATATATTTTAATTAGATTTCGGAGTAAAGGGAGCGATCTTTTCACGTGTTTCTTAAAGAAATTACCGGTACAGAGCGCGAATTCATTTTGTTTCAATATGAAATTATGATGTCCGCTATCAGAAACTAAACATTCAAACAAAATGCGCCCGGCTAGCTCAGTCGGTAGAGCACGAGACTCTTAATCTCGGGGTCGTGGGTTCGAGCCCCACGTTGGGCGAAGATATTTTAATTAGATTTCGGAGTAAAGGGAGCGATCTTTTCGCATGTTTCTTAAAGAAATTACCGGTTTAGAGCGCGAATTCATTTTTGTTTCAATGAAATTATGATGTCACTATCAGAAACTAAACATTCCGACAAAACGCGCCCGCTGGCTCAGTCGGTAGAGCACGAGACTCTTAATCTCTCGGGGTCGTGGGTTCAACCCGTTGGGCGAAGATATTTAATTAGATTTCCGGAGTAAAGGGCGATCTTTTCGCATGTTTCTTAAAGGAAATTACCGGTACAGAGCGCGAATTCATTTTGTTTCAATAGCAAATTATGATGTACGCTATCAGAAACTAAACATTCAAACAAAATGCGTCGAGAAGTTAGCTCAGTCGGTAGAGCACAGGGCCTCTTAATCTCGGGGGTCGTAGGATCGACCCGTTGGGCGAAGATATTTTAATTGAATTTCCGGAGTAAGAACTGATCTTTTCGTATTTCTTAAAATTACCGGTACAGAGCGCGAATTCATCTTGTTTCAATATGAAATTTTGATGTCCGCTATAAGAACTAAACATTCAAACCAAAATGCGCCCGGCTAGCTCAGTCGGTAGGCACGAGACTCTCTTAATCTCCGGGGTCACAATGAGTTCGAGCCCACGTTGGGCGAAGATATTTTTAGTAGAATTCGGGTAAAGGGAGCGATCTTTTTCGCATGTTTCTTAAAGAAATTACCGGTACAGAGCGCGAATTCACATTTTGTTTCAATATGAAATTATGATATGCGCTATCAAGAAACTAAACATTCAAACAAAATGCGCCCGAAAACTGGCACTCCAGTCGGTAGAGCACGAGACTCTTAATCTCGGAGTTCGTGGGTTCGGAAAGGCCACGTTGGGCGAAGATATTTTAATTAGATTTCGGATAAAGGGCGATCTTTTCGCATGTTTCTTAAAGAAGTTACCTGCCGGTACAGAGCGCGCGAATTCATTTTGTTTCAATATGAGTATGATGTGCGCTATCAGGAAACTAAACATTTCAACAAAATGCGCCCGGCGCTAGCTCAGTCGGTAGAGCACAGACTCTTAATCTCGAGGTCGTGGGTTTCGAAACCCACGATGGGCGAAGATATTTTAATTAGAATTCGGAGTAAAGAGGCGATCTTTCGCATGTTTTCTTAAAGAAATTACCGGTACAGAGCGCGAATTCGTACTGTTTCAATATGAAATTATGATGTGCGCTATCAGAAACTAAACATTCGAACAAAATGCGCCCGGCTAGCTCAGTCGGTAAGAGCACGAGGGCGCTCTTAATCTCGGGGTCGTGGGTTCGGAAAACCCACGTTAGGCGAAGATATTCCTGAGTGAATTTCAGGTAAAGGGGCGATCTTTTCGCATGTTTTTCTTAAAGAAATTACCGGTACAGAGCTCGAATTCATTTTGTTTCAATATGAAATTATGATGTGCTCTATCAGAAACTAAACATTCAAACAAGATAATGCGCCCGTCTAGCTCAGTCCCATTTTCAGCACGAGACTCTTAATCTCGGGGTCACGTGGGTTCGAGCCCCACGTTGGGCGAATATATTTTAATTAGATTTCGGAGTAAAGGGCGATCTTTTCGCATGTTTCTTAAAGAAATTACCGGTACAGAGAGCGAATTCATTTTGTTTCAATATGAAATTATGATGTCACTATCAAGCTAAACATTCAAACAAAATGCGCCCGGCGGCGAAACAAGTCGGTAGAGCGAGACTCTTAATCTCGGGGTCATTGGGTTCGAAACCCCACGTTGGGCGAAGATATTTTGATGAATTTCTAGTAAAGGGAGGCGATCTTTCGCGTGTTTTCTTAAAAATTACCGGTACAAAGCGCGAATTCATTTTGTTTTAATATGAAATTTTGATGTCACTATCAGAAACTAAACATTCAAACAAAATGCGCCCGGCTATAGCTCAGTCAGTAGTGCACGGGGCGCTCTTAATCTCGGGGTCGTGGGTTTCCAGAACCCCACGTTGGGCGGTATATTTTAATTAGATTTCCTAGTAAAGGGAGCGATCTTTTCGCATGTTTCTTAAAGAAATTACCGGTACAAAGCGCGAATTCATTTTGTTTCAGTAGCAAATTTTGATGTACGCTATCAGAGGCGCTAAACATTCAAAACCAAAATGCGCCCGGCTAGCTCCAGTCGGTAGAGCACGGGAACTCTTAATCTCAGGGTCGTGGGATCGACCCCACGTTGGGCGAAGATATTTTTAATTGGAATTTCCGGAGTAAAGGGAGCGATCTTTTCAGCGTGTTTTCTTAAAAGAAATTACCGGTACAGAGCACGATTCATTTTGTTTCAATATGAAATTATGATGTGCGCTATCAGAAACTAAACATTCAAACAAAAATGCACCCGGCTAGCTCAGTCGGTAGAGCACGGAACTCTTAATCTCGGGTCGGTTCGAACCCCGTTGGGCGAATATATTTTAGTGGGTGTTCGGGTAAAGGGGCGATCTTTTTCACGTGTTTCTTAAAGGAAATTACCGGTACAGAGCGCGAATTCATTTTACATTTCAATATGAAATTATATGATGTCCGCTATCAAACTAAACATTCAAACAAAATGCGCCCGGCTAGCTCAGTCGGTAGAGCACGAGACTCTTAATCTCGGGGTCGTAGGTTCGAGCCCACGTTGGGCGAAGATATTTTTATTTAGATTTCGGAGTAAAGGGCGATCTTTTCATGTTTCTTAAAAGAAATTACCGGTTTTAGAGCGCGAATTCATTTTATTTCAATATGAAGTATGATGTCGCTATCAGAAACTAAACATTCAAACAAGAAGAAACGCGCGCCCGCTAAGCTCAGTCGGTAGAGCACGAGACTCTTAATCTCGGGGTCGTGGGTTCCGAGCCCCCGTTGGGCGAAGATATTTTAATTAGATTTCGGAGTAAAGGGAGCGATCTTTTCGCATGTTTCTTAAAGAAATTACCGGTACAGAGCGCGAATTCATTTTGTTTCAATATGAAATTATGATGTGCGCTATCAGAAACTAAACATTCAAACAAAATGCGCCCGGCTAGCTCAGTCGGTAGAGCACGAGACTCTTAATCTCGGGGTCGTGGGATCGACTTACGTTGGGCTGAAGATGTTTTGATAGATTTCAGGTAAAGGGGCGATCTTTTCAGCGTGTTTCTTGAAATTACCGGTACAGAGCGCGAATTCATCTTGTTTCAATATGAAATTTTGATGTCCGCTATCAGAAACTAAACATTCAAACAAAATGCGCCCGGCTAGCTCAGTCGGTAGAGCACGAGACTCTTAATCTCGGGGTCGTGGGTTCGAGCCCCACGTTGGGCGAAGATATTTAAATAGATTTCGGAGTAAAGGGAGCGATCTTTTCGCATGTTTCTTAAAGAAATTACCGGTACAGGCGCGAATTCATTTTGTTTCAATATGAGAATTATGATGTGCGCCTATCAGAAACTAAACATTCAAAACAAAATGCGCCCTTCCAAGCTCAGTCGGTAGAGCACGAACTCTTAATCTCCGGGTTCGTAGGTTCGGAAACCCCAGGCTGGGCGAAGATATTTTAATTAAGATTTCGGAGTAAAGGGCGATCTTTTCGCATTTTCTTAAAAAAAGAAATTACCGGTACAGAGAGCGAATTCATTTTGTTTCTATGTAGAAACCCATGATGTGCGCTATCAGAAACTAAACATTCAAACAAAATGCGCCCAGCTAGCTCAGTCCGGTAGAGCACGGGGCGCTCTTAATCTCGGGTCGTAGGTTCCCGAGGAAACACGTTGGGCGAAGATATTTTAATTAGATTTCCGGAAGTAGGAGCGATCTTTTCGCATGTTTTCTTAAAAATTACCGGTACAGAGCTCAGACTGTTTTGTTTCAATATATGAAATTATGATGTGCGCTATCAGAATTAAACATTCAAACAAAATGCGCAAGGCTAGCTCAGTCGGTAGAGCACGAGACTCTTAATCTCTCGGGGTCGTGGGTTCGGAAAACGTTGGGCGAATATTTTCATTAGATTTCGGAGTAAAGAGGGGGCGATCTTTTCGCATGTTTCTTAAAGAAATTACCGGTACAGGAAAGCGCGAATTCATTTTTATTTCAATATGAGAGGAAATTATGATGTGCGCTATCAGAAATTAAACCTTATTCAAACAAAATGCATAAGGCTAAGCTCGGATCGGTAGAGCACGAGACTCGTAATCTATAGGGTCGTGAGTTCGGAGCCACGTTAGGCGAAGATATTTTCATTAGATTTCAGGTAAAGGCAGCGATCTTTTCGCATGTTTCTTAAAGAAATTACGGTACAAAGCACGTATTGTTTTGTTTCAATATGAAATTATGATGTGCGCTATCAGAAATAAACATTCAAACAAATGCACCCGGCTAAGCTCAGTCGGTAGAGCACGAAGACTCTTAATCTCGGGTCGTGGGTTCCGAACCCACGTTGGAGCGAATATATTTTAATTAGATTTCAGGTAAAGGGGCGATCTTTTTCGTGTTTCTCCAAAGGAAATTACCGGTACAGGCGCGAATTCATTTGTTTCAATATGAAATTATGATGTCCGCTATCCAGAAACTAAACATTCAAACAAAATGCGCCCGGCTAGCTCAGTCGGTGAGCTTTAGACTCTCTTAATCTCGGGGTCATTAGGTTCGGAAACCCCACACGTTGGGCGAAGATATTTTTATTTAGATTTCAGGAGTAAAGGGAGCGATCTTTTCGCATGTTCTTTAAGAAATTACCGGTACAGGGCGCGTTATTTTGTTTCAATATAAAATTTTGATGTGCCCCATCAAAAACAAACATTAAAAACAAAATGGCGGCTGCTCAGTCGGTAGAGCACGACTTTTAAAACCCCTCGGGGTTTCGACCCCCTTGGGGAAGATTTTTAAAATTTGGGAGAAAAAAGGGGCATTTTTTCGCTGTTTTTAAAGAAATTTAAAGGTGAGCGCAATTTTTTGTTTAAATTTAAAATTTTATGTCCCATAAAAACCCAAAATTAAAAAAATGCCCCCGGCTGGGCTAGTGGTAGAGCACAGACTTTTAAACCGGGGTCGGGGGTTACCCCCCACGTTGGGGAATTAGATTTCGGAGTAAAAAGCGATCTTTTCCATTTTTTTAAAGAAATTGGTTTTACAGACGCAAATTATTTTGTTTCAATTAAATTATATGTCCCCTCGAACCAAAATTCAAACAAAATGCCCCCGGCTAGCTCACGGTAGAGCAAGGACTTTCTGGGGTCGGGGGTTCCCCCACTTTGGGGCGAAGATATTTTTTTAGATTTGGGAGTAAAGGGGCGATTTTTCGCATGTTTTAAAAAAATTACCGGTACAGAGGCGAATTATTTTGTTTCAATATGAAATTATGTGCGATCAGAAACAAACATTAAAAAAAATGGGCAGCTCGTCGGTAGAGACAGGCCCTTTTATCTCGGGGCGGGGCCCCCACGTTGGGCAAAGATATTTTTTTAGTTTTGGAAAGGGGATTTTTCGCATGTTTTAAAAAAAGGTACAGAGCCGAATTCATTTTTTCAATATGAAATTATATGTGCCATCAGAAACTAAACATTCAAAAAAAAATGCGCCCGTTCATCTAGGGAAAGGACTCAAAATTTCGTCGTGGGCGAGCCCCAGTTGGGGAAATATTTTTTTAGATTTCGGGTAAAGGAGGATCTTTCCCATTTTCTTAAAAAAAACCCGGGGTACAGGCAAATTTCTTTTTTTTCAAAAAAATTTGATGTCGCCTCAAAAACAAACATTCAAAAAAAATGCCCCCGGCACCCAGTCGGTGAGCACAGACTTTTATTGGGGTCTGGGCGACCCACGGGGCAAAGATATTTTTATTAGTTTTGAGTAAAGGGCGATTTTTTCGCATGTTTCTTAAAGAAACCGGTACAGGCGCAAATTTTTTGTTTAAATTTTGTTATAGGCCATCAAAAATAAACATTCAAACAAAACCCCCGGGGCTAGCCAGTGGTAGAGCACAAACCTTATCTGGGTCGGGGGTTTGGGGACCCCCACGTTCAAGATTTTTTATTGACGGAGAAAGGGGGAAAAGGACTTTTCCATGTTTCTAAAGAAATTACCGGTACAAGCCGAATTCATTTTTTTCAATATAAAATTATATGTGCGCATCAGAAACCAAACATTCAAACAAAATGCCCCCGCTGGGTAGGCAAGCCCTTTTAAATTGGGGTGGGGTTCGAAACCCCATTTGGGGCAAAATATTTTATAGATTTGGGAGTAAAGGGGCGATCTTTTCCGTTTTTAAAGAAATTACCGGTAAGACCCAATTATTTTTTTAAATATGAAATTGATTCGCTATCAGAAACTAAAATTCAAACAAAATGCGCCCGGCTGCTCTGGTAGAGCACGGCTTTTATTCCGGGTCTGGGTTGACCCCTTTGGGGGGAAGATATTTTTATTAGATTTGGGGAGTAAAGGGGGGGATCTTTTTTTTTTTTAAAAAAAATTTACCGTACAAGGGGAATTCTTTTTGTTTCAATATAAAATTTTTGGCCCAGCAAAATTAAAACAAAATGCCCCCGGCTGCTCAGCGGTAAGACGGATTAATCTGGGGTCGGGTTTCGGCCCCGGGGGGAAAGATATTTTTTAGATTTGGGTAAAGGAAGCATCTCGTTTTTTTTTAAAGAAATTAGGCCGGGAATTCATTTTTTTTCAATATGAAATTTGATGTCCGCATCAGAAAAAACTTCAAACAAATGCGCCCGGCTAGTCAGTCGGTAAAACCAGCTTTTAATCTCGGGTCGGGGTTCGAGCCCACGGGGCAAATATTTTTTAGATTTGGGAGTAAAGGGAAGGATCTTTCGCATTTTTTTAAAAAAATTAGGTACAGAGCGCGAATTCATTTTGTTTCAAATAAATTAGAGGGCGCATGAAACTAAAACAAAAAAGGGCCCCGGCTACCAGCCGGTAGAGACGAGCTTTTAATCTGGGGTCGGGTTTCCCCCCGTTGGGCAAAATTTTTATTAGATTTCGGAGTAAAGAGGATTTTTCGCGTTTTTAAAAAGAAATTCCCGGGTACAGACCGAATTCATTTTGTTTCAATAAAAATTATGGGGCCAAAACTAAACATTAAAAAACAAAATGCGCCCGGCTAGCCCCCATTGAGCACGAGACTTTTAAACCGGGGGGTCGGGTCGGCCCCACGTTGGGCAAAAGATATTTTATTAGTTTTCGGAGTAAAGGAAAGCGATTTTTTCGCATGTTTCTAAAGAAATTATGGCGAATTATTTTTTTTCAATATAAATTATGATGCGCATCAAAAACAAAACATTCAAAAAAAAGCGCCCGCTAGCTCGTCGGTGACCAAAACTTTTACCGGGCGGGGCGAGCCCACGTTGGGGAAAGATTTTTAAAAATTAGATTTCGGAAAGGGCGATCTTTTCGCTGTTTTTAAAAAAATTACCGGTACAGGGGCCGAATTATTTTGTTTCAAAAAATTTTGATGTCGCTATAGAAACAAACATTAAAACAAAAGGGCCCCCGGCAGCTCATTAGGCACGACCTTAACCCCTCGGGGTTCACCCCACTTTGGGGCGAAGATATTTTTTTAGATTTCGAAAAAAAGGAGGATCTTTTCCTTTTCTTAAAGAAATTCCCGGGTCGGGCGCGAATTCATTTTGTTTCAATATAAAATTTTGATGTGCCCCATCAAAAACCAAACATTCAAAAAAATGCCCCGGCTAGCCAGTCGGTAGAGACAACCTTTTAAATTCGGGTCGTGGGTTGAGCCCACGTTGGGCAAATTTTTTAAAGTTTTTGGGATAAAGGGGATCTTTTCGCATGTTTTTTAAAAAAATTAGGTAAGAAAGGGAATTCTTTTTGTTTCAATATGAAATTTTAGGGGTGCGCCATTCAAA
>BMAV01008120.1:0-95620 GCA_019973955.1 Trichonephila inaurata madagascariensis | reverse complement strand
GTTGATTAATTTGATACCTGAAGAGGTAATGAAAAAAGTTAAGTGCTAGACAGGGAATTTAATTTTTAATCTAATTTAATTTTCCTTATATATATATATAAAGATTGAACCGAGATTTTGTATGAATTTTAGTTTGATATTTAATTAATTTACATAATAATTATTAAACAGATATGTGTGTAAGAGACAGATTTAAGAATTCTATATACTCTTCTACATTCTAATGATATCTCCGTTATTCGCGTAAATAGCATTATTCATTCATTAAAAAATACGCAAGAAAGCACCATTGATATTTTCTCTTTTGTATTTAAGTTGTTAATTAATTAATTTTAGCCTTCATCTGCACACAAAATAGTATAGTACCTTTGAAAATATGTTATCAGAAAAAAGAAAATTATTACTAGTTAAAAAGTTTTAACAATGATCTGAAAATTTAGCACGATAAAATTGTTTTTAAAGAAAATTCGCAAGAAATATTAAGTAAATTTCAGGCATTTTTTCACTATTCGTGCATAAGAAAGATTATATATGAGAAAAGAAGTTAAATAAATAAAGTTAATAAAAAAAAAGAATAGCTGCAGAATTATTTAAAAAGAAAAATATACTCTTTTTTTTCTTAATTTCCAATCATTTTATGTTTAAATATTTTATTTAAATTAATATAATACGTATCAAACTGAAGATTAAAAATGTGCCATGGAAATATTAATTTTATCACAAAATATTGGAAGCTCAAAGTCTTCTTTGTTTCTTAAAGTATCTGTCTACGTACAGACACAAATTTTCTAAAATTCCATGTGTTTATTAATTGTGTTATTGTGTAGATGTTTATAAAAATCAAGAAAATCACCAATCAGGAAATTATACGACAATTAAGATATCTTAGGTAAAATCTGATGAAAGTTGTACCGAAATTCAAAACACTCTAGAAGGAATTTGAAGCCATATGTTTAAGTTATTTTTAAGCAACGTATTTAATGCAGTTATAAGGTAATGAAACAAAATCTCAAGTACATCTGCAATTACCAAAACGTTATGATTCCTTGTACATTTTCTTACAGAAAGTTTTATAAAATGCATAGTGTTCGTAACAATAAAACCGTTTAAAATAACAAAAAACTATTGGTGATAGAGCTAAATCCAATAATAATATATTAACATCTTTACTGCGAGGCAAGCCAACAACGGTGGCGATTTTCAATTGGATTGTATATTTATTTCAATAACTGCTAAATCCTTTTTTAGTTTAGGCTTCGAATGGAGAGTAAAGCGTGGAAACTGAAAGTTGAATGATTTTTTTCTGACAAAATATTAGCTGTTTAGTTTTATACGCAGATACGTACGGAGGGAAAACAAATGTTAGATGGGACACAAATTTTTGTTTAAGTTATAAGTTAATTATCCTAATATATATATATATATTTAAATATATATAATTCAATCACAACACAGGAATCAATAAAAAATTGAAACTAAATCAATCCTATAACATAAAAATCCCATTTCAGAATATCAATGGTGAATATAGAAGACAAAATTGTAACTTTTTTCAAAAAAAAATTAAAATTTATAAAATACCCAAGTGCAACCTCGGACTTAGGACCGATAATGGGGTTAAACTAGTTTGATGGCCAACCTTCCGCCTTTCAACTTGGTAAATTAATCGTAAAATATCAATTCTCAAAAATTTAAAATTTAAAAAATTTAAAAAATTAAATAGTTAAATTAAACCATTAAACTTAAAAAAAATTAAACTATTCGCCATCGCATTCTGAAAGATATTATATTAAAATATTAAAATTCAAAACAATTAATTGCATATATAATATAAGTGAACCCTCGAACACCAAAGATGACGCACTCCCTTAGGAAAAAAGTCAAAATGAAAGTTCAAATTAAAACCAATTATTTTCACAAATGAATAGCGTAAATCATTAAAACACCAAAAGCATTCTATCAAAAATTTCAATTCACAAATTTTGGTTTTTTCTCTCATATTTAATAAAAATTACCTCCCCTATATCTTGCTCCAACACCCACTAATGCCATGTCAATCCAAATGATTCATAATCTCACACCCGAGTTCAATCATTTGGTATTGATAAATCAGATTGCATGCAAAAAAATTGCTTGATTGGTCATAAACGTTTGATTGGTCATAAATAATTTTAAAGTGTAGTCGTGTAAAATTGGTCTTGCGTATACTATAATGTATTCTGTGTGTGGAATGCACAAATTTTTTTACACTGGGCCACTAACAAGCTGACTTTGTGGACCCCAATGTTGTGTGGTGGATTTTCATTTATGAGTTTAAAAAAAAATTTTTAAAAAATATTTTTTTTATCTATGTATTTTCTCAAGAAGTTGATGGGATAATCATTCTGTATGCAACAAAATATAAATTTCTGGATGTTCTTGAATTTATCAATTTTGTGTGTGTTAAATTATTATTTCTCATCAAAAATTTAAAAAATTTTATTTCTAAATATTGAAATATGTAGCAGTATTAGTTTTTAGAATTCGCTGTAAATATATATATATATATATATTTACAGCAAATTCTACAAAAATCTGGTTTATTTTATATTCCTATTACTGAAAACTCGTTTCTGTTTTGCTTAAAATTACCAGAAGATCCACAGAATTATACTTTCATTTGATTTTATATATTTACTAAAACAACCCCAATTAATTTAGTTAAACTATGTAATATTGAATACTTCTTATGGATTTTATCCCTCCAATTTTAACTGCATATACTATTACATATTACATTTATATTTACATTTCTCTGAAGTGTATTTTAACACACGCAAGTGTATTACTTTAGTGATATTTCATATGAATATTATAATTTGAGAGTATTTATTATTACCGAAAGATCTAAACTAGCTTCAAAAAGTACATTTACCTTACCACGCCTTAGGATTGTCTCATCCTTTAATTAAGTAGAATGTAACTAATTGTCTAGCTTTTAATTAACTTTGTTTTTTATGTATATGTAACTAGTTAATTATATAACAGTAATAATTAAGTCATTACATGAAGTAATTTAAGAAACTAATTTGTAAGGGATATATAAAATGAATGAAAAAATAAAATATGCCATAGAATATAAAATATATTCTTGACATTTTAATCAATCTATGATTAGAACGTTTGTCACCATATTAATTTTAAGGTAATTTCTTTCTTTTTTTTTTTCTTATGTGTAAATGGCACAAAAACCAAGGTATTAATTTAGTTATAAATGACTTATAGCGAAATCCTTTTTTTTATAACTTTTTTTTTTCATAAAAAAAAATAAAGGTAAATGGGGGTATTAAAAAAAAAACTGATCCAAAATGAAGTCAGTAAAACCTCACTTTTTCATTTTTTTTAAAGTCTCCAATTGCATTTATATACATAACACGACGTACACTCTCATTCAATTAGTATTATATCACATTTGCTATGTTTTTTGTTTTATTGGTTCATTTTCCCGAAATTTTTTAGCGTTTAACCACTTCGTTTTGGCAAATTTCCTAATTGCTTATCTTTTAAATTTGTTTTCATTAGTCTGCAAACAAGCCCCTGGAGTTTATCTTCCATCTAATTTCAATCATTTTTTTCAATTTATTATGTACAGGAAAAAATCGCATCTGCTTTAACAGAATAATACTCTGCTTTTATTTATATCTGAGCACTTGCATTTTTTAAATTTATGGTGCGTAAATTTACTTACTAAAAATACTTAAGGTACTTTTCGCGTATGTAAATATTTATTTGCTTTAATGTTTATTGTATGTGATCATAAAATCAATAAAACCTCTCTAAATACAATACTTTCATTTTCTTTACAGTTTTTCACATAATAATTCAAGCAGTAAGTGTTTCTTTGATGTTTTGGCTTTTTTTTAAAGTTTTTTTTTTTTCATTTCTGAATGAAACGCATTGATTACAGTACTGATTGTTTTTAATCAAGTATAAACAGACAATATTTTTTTTTAATTAGATGTATATGTTTTTACATTTTAAATGTACCGTTTTTTTAAATGATATCTCTACTTAGTACTTATATTTCTTAATTATATATCAGAATCTTACAAGAAATCAATAATAAATATAAAAATACTGATAATAAAATCCTCAAATTGCTTTTATGTCATATTTTAGTATTACTCAAACCGTCAATGTAAAAAAACTTCGCTGTTTTTAATGTTATAAAGATTCGAAGTTGAAAGTAAAAATTGACATTAAAATCTCTGAATCACATTTTCACAATACGCAATCGTCAAAATACGAGTTGATTTTTTGAGAAATAAATAATAATTCTCAATTTATTGCTACAACCAGTTGATATTAAGTTAGAGGTATTATTTCTATTAACATTTCATGGCTTAAAAAGCATAAAAAGAGAAGATCAGATCGAATAAAAGCGCAAATGCTTCCTTTGTTAACTAAATAATAAGAAATCTATGCTAATTCGTGTTCCAATTTTTTTTTTTAAATTTGCAATCATTCAATATTATAGGAAAAATAAAAATTCAATGCATTTGATTCCCATGGACAAAGTACTATGGGAAAAATTATTGGAACTAAAGAGTTGTTCTTAAACACAATTTTAAAGGGTAACACTTTTATGGTGAATTTAATTTTTATAAAGAACTTAAGTACATTATTTTGCATAAGCATTTTTAAAAAACTGAAAAATATTTCCTTAAAAAATCAACTTTTCATGAATTTACTCTCAAATTATACTATTAATTCAAAAACTTTAAAAACAAAGGCAAACAAAAAAAAGTTTTGTTCAAACATTTTATAATATATATAATTGATTATAGTCCGAAACAAAACTTTGAGAGGGGTTTGGGGGAAGAGGGGAAGGGGAGGCCCCCCGACCAGCCTGAGGTCTCTCCCCCAAATAGTTGGGAAAGGTCAAATCCCCCAAACCGTTGGGGCTCAAGCTGCGGATAATGGCAGACATAAATCTGGCCCTCTGCCACAATGAGTTTCCGTCGTCGATTAGAAGCAATGAGTGTCCTGCCGTCAATTAGGTAGCATCATAAACAACACAATCAATCAATGAGAGTGTGCTCAGTGGCTTAGAGGTAGCTTCACCGCCTCGTAAGCCCAAGGTCGTGGGTTCATTTCCAGCTGAAATCAATAGATTTTTAATGAATAATCTTAGACACACATATCATATGTTTATGAGGCTTGTAAAAGATCTTGAGTATCAATTTGGAACTGGTACTCTCGACAAAATTAAATCTCTGCAGTATTCAGCGTCCGATTATAGCTTGATTTAAAATAAATTTTTAAGCGTCAAAATTTGGTAACGAAAGTCGCCACTCGCTGGTGCCACCACTGAAATGGCTCTCACTCTTGTGAAAGTTCACAAAGGGATGTCTGCCAAAATGCAGCTTAATTGAAAACATTATCGATATGATGAGTGGGAATTATAAGGAGCTATTTTTAATGAAAGTTATTTTTCGACTTAGTTTTCTGAGAACTTTATTTTTGAACTACATGAAACGTACTTTAAGCCTAAATAGAGGAATAAAGACAGAGATACAAAAATAATAAGCAAACTAGTTGTGTAATGAAAGGTACACGATATATTTCCTTAATATAGTGTGTAATGGTTCTCCTAGTTTAATACTTAGCAGCGATGAACTGCCAAATGATAAATTGACTTTTGGATAAGTCAGATATTTGATTAATAATTAGTGAAATATACATGAAAATGTCCTGAAAAGTAAAATTGTTCTTGCAAAAAAATGGAATTTCATATATCTTCATTAGAGTACATTGATACAAATGTTTCGCTTCATCACTAAGAATTGACCGTCTTCTCACTTCTGCTAGCAAACTCTAAAACAGCATTTCCCAATTGGGATCCATAAAGCTTTGAGTGGATTCACAAGAAAAAAGTAGCTTTTTCGGAAATCCATAATATATGAACTAAAGAACTCAAGATAAGATATTTTCAAAACTGAAATAAACTTGTGACAGTAAAGGAATACAATAATTTATCAATAACAACAATAATAATAAAAGAACTTAATGACAGTAATACAATTAGCTAATATTATTGTAATGTTCAGAAATTCACGGATGAAAGATATCACACTTTCTGGATCAGTTTTACCCACCATCTTATTTTGTGGTATTTGCTTTACTTGCGTATCCAATTGTTAAAAGAAAATCGTAACCAACTTGATATAATAAAATAAGGTGCAGGTGATCTTCCACTCTCACCAAATTTTTATATATATGTGTGTGTGTGTGTGTGTGTGTGTGTGTGTGTGTGTGTGTGTGTGTGTGTGTGTGTGTGTGTGTGTGTGTGTGTGTGTGTGTGTGTGTGTGTGTGTGTGTGTGTGTGTGTGTGTGTGTGTGTGTGTGTGTGTGTGTGTGTGTGTGTGTGTGTGTGTGTGTGTGTGTGTGTGTGTGTGTGTGTGTGTGTGTGTGTAGAGAAATATTGCTTACCAATACTAAACTATCAACCCTACAAGAATCTCATCAATAGGCCCTATCTGTTTAATTGATTACATTTAATAGGCTTAAAAATAAATTTGTATAATTTATGCAAGTAGTATGTTTATTTATTTATTATTATTTTATAAGTAAGTTATGTTTCAGTTTTATCAATTAAAACTTCAAAATTTGTATAAATTTTTTTTAAATATTATGATGTAATTGTGTAATTTTTAACATTTAATATCTTACACATTATATTTTTATATAAGAGTATTACATATCCGTACAGGAAAGTTGACGTACTTAGAATTGCAACTTGAAATGCGTGGGAAGGTTCCAAAAGTAAAAAAAGTTGTGAATATTTGCCTTTTAGGCATAATATGAATAAGTAATGTGCCCTGCCATAAGAATTTTTGACATCTTGTGACATAAATGCATTTTAAATTCCCCATCTTTATAAACCTAAGTTAATTTTAAAGTAAGTTTGTCTTCAGTCTATTTGGAGAACTTGTTAAAGACTTAAATTCAGTTTCACATTTAAATATGAAGACTTGTGCATTTCCCAACACACTCTGAATTCATGACCGTAATGTTTAAGCTATATTTTATCTCATGTCAAAAATTAAAACTCAACAAGGGAAATGTTTATTCATGGAGTTGAATAAATGTTACGTTATTGATATTACAGAGAGATGAATATTGTTTTAAGAGCAGATAAATATTATGATTTATGTATGTTTGCATGTTTGTTAGATATCATATATTATAACTGTTTGTAAGAACCTTTTATATATATACAACCTTAAAACTAAATTCAATGGGTTAAAAATTTCCCTCTTCATTTCAATTTAACTCACATGCTACAAGCTGTTTACACATTTAGTATACATTAATACTAAAGAAAGCATATTTCTATTTGTAAAGCATCAATTTAAATATCTTATTCTATACATACTTGCATATAAGGTAGAAGTCTTTTACTAAGGTAGAAGTCGTAATTTTCCCAGTAATTATCTTTGCATGCCGTAATAGCTTCTTGTAGAAATACAAAGCTTCCTGTGTAATATTTCAACGAGTACATTCCATGTAAGTAGAAACAAAATATTAATTGGGATTGTTTTAAAAGCTTCAACAATTAATCTGATTACCTGATTTTAAGCAATCTTTTCTTCATTACTAGAGATTTACTGTTTGTTCAGAGCAATAAGTCATAATACACAGCGCAAACATACATACATATTACAAGTCATATACAAACTCATTAAGAGTTTAAGTCATTAAGTCAGCTTAAGCGTTATAATTAATATATACAGTTGGCCTTAAACATTGAAAAGTTTTTTATTTTTACATCAAAGTTTTATCTAATATTTCGATCTAGAATGTTATATATAAGAGCACATACAACGGAACTACCACTACGTTTATTCTAAGTTCGGAGATTTTTTATGAAAAGTACAGCGTACTAATGGGAGAAATAAAAAAGTATGGACAATCTGTAATCTTTGAAGTTTTTTTTATACATCACATCATTAAAGGTCATATTTCAAAACGTTATTTTTCCCTCAGGAGGTTAGAAAAGCAATTATACTAAGTTAATTTATAATTGAAACATGAGTTTGGTTATTTTTAACTTTAATAAATTTCTGATGCAAAATTTTACCACTGTAGAATCTAACTGTTTTTTACAGAATTCGTTACTTGATTCTGAAAAGAGAATTTTACAATATGATTAGAATGGAACTTTTTGGAAGATTAGAATATAAGAATTTGAAACGCTTAGGTATTTCCTGCCCACCTGTTTGGTCTTTGTTCGTCAATTGTACTGAAAGCCTTGTTGTCTTAAGATAATTTGTTTACTGTATAGATTTTTAAAGTTTTATATTGTGTGTGTGGTACCTCCCCTTATTTATATTTGTTTATTTCCTCTCTTCCTTTTCAATTTATATTTTTATCTTAAATGTATTTTTAATTTTGTTTTAAATTACATAATTGTGTAGCCACTTACATTTGTAAGTCTCATGTTATGTAATGTGGCACTGAGGAGTTTTGCAAATAAATTAATTTTTAAAAAAAGCATATAAGAATCTTGGGAAGTCAAAATATCTGCAATGAACAATAAATTGCTTTATCTAACAAGTTAATTATATTTTAATATTCATCTTAACTGTGTTTATTGACTAGTTTATTAACATAGTTAATTTTTTGTTAAGTTACCAGAAGATATGATACTAAAGGCACAATGCAAAATTTTAGCTTTATGGAATCTGACTATTTTTTACAGAATTAGATACTCTTATTAGGCTAAATAACGCTTATGTGTTCCAGATTTCCTTCGATTTCAATCTTTAATTTCAAAGATGTTCAAAAATAACTAGTAGGGTAGCGTATAGCAGGTTACTTTAAACAAACGATTCATAAACCGAAATACGTCCGAATAGATCAGTAACTAAAAGATAATTACTAATATAAGGCTTCTTGAGACATTGCGATTTTCAATAGTGAATTTAAGCATAAATATTTCTTGAATTGCAAAAAAAAATTCCATGTATGGGTTTCTTGAAATTTAAAAAACAAACATATTCTTTGTTAAAATTGACTTTTCATATAACTTTTATAAGTATTTTATATTTTTTGTGCTATTTACTACTTTTAATGGGTTTTTTACATATATTTTAGCAGATTATATGAAAAAATTTATCACTTAAGGCATTAATCTTCGAAGAGTGTTGAATATGAGTATAAAATTAGCTATCGCAAAATGCTTTTAAATCGTCATTTAGCAAAAGAAGGAATATTTATTCAAACCTCAAAAAATCAAAAACCTTTAATGAGAAATTGTATGAAATCCAATAGTTAGGGTAATTTAGAGATAAGAAATAAAATGTGGGAAACAAAATAGCATCAAAAATGAAGAATACAATCTTTTGAGAAACTAATAAATTATGTTATTCCATGAACATAATAACTTGATTATTTCTTAGCTGTTATGGGTGAACACCAATTATGTGTAACTGCAATCAATATTACGTAAGTCTCAAAGCTGCCTTTTTTTGATGACTGAACAATTTAGCAATAAAAATTTTTCATTTTAAAAACAGTTTTTGCTGTTTTTTTCGTTAACTAATAAAACGCTTAATAATATTCATCTCTAATCGAATTTCTTTCAACGAGGACTCTTGACTTTCAAATCACCTTGATTCTTAGAAGTTTCAAGAATTATTTGAAACTTCTATTTAATTCCCATTGGTGTAATGTTTCTGACATCTATTCTAGAAACAATTTTTAGAATGCCAAGTATTTTACAAATACTTTTCATTGTAAAATTGCAATCTTTTGTTCCAGATATTACCAGAAAAGAGTTGTGAGTGAAATGAATGAAAGTTGAACTTTATTTTCACCGGGATTTTGTAAGTGAATTTTCGAAGGTTTCATTTATTTCGTGAATTTTCTTTCGGAATAAAACAGTTTTCAGTTTTACAAGATGCGTCTTTAAAATATTATTTTCGACCAAAATATTGATGTTTTGTCCACTTTATATTAACGATCAATATTTTCTTATTATGAATTATAACTTGTAGTAATTAGCATACATTAAAAAATGTCATGATTCTGAAAAAAACATTAAAATTAAGTTTTATTTATAAAAAATAGAACGCAAATATATATGTAACATGCTTTGTACGTCTTTATTTTTCCTTTTAGCTGTAAAAGATATCAAAATTATGAATCTAAAAATAATTAATTTTTCTAAATCAATTATTTCTGTACACATAATTGTTACGTTATTGTTATATCCATCTTTTCATAACATTTAAAATTTTGATCTTCACCAGTATATTCACATAATGCACCTTTATTCAGTTAAATACATTTAAAAGGCAATGCGTATAGTTATAAAGATTTATGTTTCTTCTTTAAATAAATGGAAAATATTAATGTTGTGCAAATAATTTGTCGAATTTGGCTTTCCATCATATTATAAATGAGGCAAGGGCATTGAAATTTACGTATCTGCACAATGATATCACACATTTACTTATTTCTTACGAAGTGCAGATCTTGTATACATATTTCAATAATTATATAATACATTGTATTTATATATTAAGATGAATGACATTGTACAAATTTTAACACTAAATTCAATGTGAAAAATAATAATACATCTTGTTAGAGAAATTATTTTTTTTAAATGAAAAGTGATTAAAAAATGAATTTTCTAAATGAAAATGAATTTAATGAAAATGCATTTTCTAAAACTGCAAAATACTGTTATATGATACATATATTTACAATAATCAATTATATTTCTCACTTTTTTTTTTTTTTTTTTTTTGTATTTTTGCAAACGATAGGCAAATTATTAAAATTCTTTGCTTTAGTTTAAGTATATATAGAAAAACTAAAATATATATATATTTTTCATCCAAGATTGATCATTTCTTTGATTCAATTCCGTACAAGTGCGAAACATATTCATACAGTATTCACGCATTTTTTTCGAGGTTGATATGGAAAACATATATTTGTAGAGGAAAAGAAGAAAAACAATTTCAAAAAGAAGTATGAACAAGCAAGTCAAAAGTTATCGACAAAGAACTCATTCAACACCTGTTTTTGAAATTCTCTTTCAACATCTTGAAAAATTGAAAAAAAGTCAGAAGGAAAGATTGTTCATATATATTTGACTTTAAGTGAAATATTTGTGCATTAAATGTGCTTTGTGTGTGTGTGTGCTTACTCCAAGACACACTGGGACTTCATAAAAAACATGATACCGATAGGATTTCTCAAAATCTGAATTCTTGTTGATAAAATTCATTCATTTCTATTGCCCCAGGCATATTTTTCACTCGGAACGTAATATATATATATATATATATACGGAGGCAAGTTATCGATGTTTACTGTTGTCAGTTGTTTTGTATTTTTTATACAACGATGCTTTTGAGTTTTATTTCTATCTGAAAAATATATATATGTTAAAATAAAATATATGGACTTCTGTTTCCAACAGTCTATGTAAAGGAATTCAAAATGTAAAATCTTCCTGTCCCATTTATAAGTATACTTTTTTTCTTTTAAATTTAAAAACTATTCAGAACACAAAAGTCTCCGATAAAGGTATTTCTAAGTTTAAAAGTAAAGACTTACTGTAAAACATATTCGACTAATCTGTAAATTTTGTGCAATGAATGTACTTAATTCCAATTCAGATCGGTATTAAGGTGTTTAATGCAACGTCTCTCAAATTGTGGGGTGCGCCCATCTAAGGAAGGCGTGTTAACCCTTCGTGGGGTAGGGGGAGGGCGATCATATTGAAAAGTCGAAAATAAAAGGTAATTTAAAAAATTAGTAATGTACTGAAAGGAAGCAAAATAAAATACAAACATAAAATATACATAATAATAAAAAACAAAATACGCATTTACACAGATATAATTTAAATATTCGAATATATTTGATAGTTCATTCATCAACATTAAGTCAAGAACAAATTTAATTAATAACTAATGACTCATATGGACTTGTCATATTCAAAATTATTAACAAAATTTAATGCTTAACTTTTAAATTTGTTATTTGGTTTATAATTAAAGTCATAGTTTTACGTCAAAAAGTACACTATTATTATATGGAGTGGGTGCACGACGAAAACTATGATTGAAAATTGGGTCTCAAATATTGAAAGTTTGAGAAGCACTTGTTTTATACTATAAGTATTTAAAGTAGGAAGAAGAATAAAAAAAGAAGAGGAGGGGGGATGTATTTTTGTTGACGTTGTACTAGATCAACGGGGGAGATATTGGTGACGTACATTTTAGGTTTTAACCAGGATCAAATGGCAAACATGAAATCTAAACTAATATCTTCTCCTAATTTTCATTTCCTGCTCATGCATTAAATAGACTCAGCATTTACACTAGAGACTGTACAGAGGCTCAGAAAATCCTGATCTCCTTGCCAGATATTTAAATAGAAAGACGTAAAACTATACTGAGATTATAAAATATGTAATCTGGTCACGGATTCCAAAAACATTTTTGTATATTTCTCAAACGGATTTCTTGCTTACTAGCTATTACAGTCTATAATCCCAAGAAAATATGATCACCATAGGAACTTTATAAATGTTCCTTAAATATATCTATTTTCAACATTACTGAGATACAGATTCTATTTAATAAGTTTAACAATAATTTTTCCAGACTTCATGTTGCTTAGAAGAACTATTCAAGATTTATTGATTTTTATATCTATCAAAAATGATCTTCCACTTTTGAATTACTGACTAACGATAAAGAACTAATTAAATTTCAACGTTATATCGTCGCTTTACCCATACAGCATAATTGTATTTGTCGCACCTTAAGCGAAGTGTGTTTTCTGATCATACTCAAAATCAAGATTCCTCATGAGCATCGTATTTATTAAATCGCGATCTAACCATAGGATACGCGAAGCATTTAGAAACTGATACAAATTTCAAATCATTCAAATGGCAACAGTGCAGAAAGCCGGAGAAGCTGCTGATTTCAATATCATTGAAGCATTTGAATTCGCCCAGATTTAAGCAGACGTATAAACTTTTCCAATATATCTAAAGCTAATTTGGCTGCATTATCGCAGAGCTCTAAGAAGCTGAATGTTCCTTTGAATGGATCAGGGATAAATTCAGGTCCACGGGGCTTCCATCATTCGGAATTGAAACGAGAATTTTTCTAAGCATCGATTCTTTGAAAGACTTGCTCCGAAGACTTTTGCTCCTCGGAAAAATACTTCTTATAATCTTCGTGAAAATAATTATTTATTAAGCGAACAAGGATAAGTTTTGATAAACGATTTGAAAATTTATTGATCTAATTTATTTATCAAGCGATTTATATTTGTGTGTTGCTTAAAATTTGATACATGTTCACATAAGTTTTTATAGTGCTGATTTTATGGAATGGCCAGAAAAGAAAGTATTCAAAAAAGAAGAAAATATTGTTTAAATTTCATTTAAATATTAAATGAAATTGTAAAGAACATTATTCGTATGTATGCAAAAAAAAAAGTTTTCTTCTGATGTCTGTTACATCTTCCGTTGTTTGAAACTGCTCTATACAGAAATAAAGTGTGTGTGTTATCACAATATATGCATGAACCGCGTAAATAAAATTGCAACACTGAACTATAATGTTACAACATACTTTCAAACTTAAATCTGTAAAAAATTAAAAATGTGTGATACTTTGTCATAACTCATATTTCCTAAAAAAGTCAATATAAATAAATAAATAAAAGTAAACATAATTGAATAGTTATTTGATCGTTTTTAAATATCCCTTTTCAGTATTAAATACAAAGTGCTTGAAGGGTTTTCTGAGTTAATTGAATATTACTAACAGGGTTGGTTGCCATTCAAATGAAAAATCTAATTCAACTCGTAAAATTTCGAAACATTTCAAAGAAAAAAATCTTTAATTCATAGTTTAGAAGAGTCCTAAATCAAATACTGGTACAAAATTTAAGAAAATGAAATAAATCCCAAAGTTATTGAGTCTCATCTAGAAGAAAAATTGAAATGAAATAAGAATGTTTTGTCATTAGACAACGGGTGGAAACAAATCACGATATTTTTAAAAAAATATAGTTAACCTTTGACGATTTTAAAATTTACACACACATTTGAAAGACACAAAAAGAATGTTTCATTCGGTAAAATGGGGAGAAGTATTAGTAACAATACAGAGAGTATATTCTGATGTTGGATTGTGTGATTTACGGTAAATTTCGAAGTATGAACTCTGCAAAATACATCGAAAACGATATTGAAAAACACCACTTGTGCTGTTTTTCCTGCAATCTCAATTTAGGATTATTATTTTTGGGTTTTACAGCCAAAGTTTGCTTCTCCGAAGTATGGCAACCACAGAATTGATCACCATATTGGGGAATGTGTGTACTGATCATGGCTACAATCATTGCTAAGGAATCATCGAAATGGCTCCTGGGAATTTCCATAAGGCTAAATTAAGAAAATTCCAGACATCTTTTAAAATTTTCATGAAGCTCTTTTTTTAGCATTCTTCAAAAAAAGTCGAGTCAGTCAAGATTAGAAATATGCTTGTGCATTGTCTTCGATACGACAGAGAGACTTTAATAGTCTGAGTTCATACTAGTGGAATAGTTCTGAACAGCCATTTTATAGAACACTGTAAACCTTTTTTATAACCATTGCGTTTTACATTATTGTAAATAATCTGTTATAATTTTTTTTTTGTATACATACGTCGATTTGTCTTCGTGTAGTCATTTGCTCGTCCTTATCCATTAAAAAATTTGCTTTTATTTGAGTAACTGGAGTCATCGACTGCTCTTCTCCCCACAGATATCAATAATAGGATCATTTAGGCCTTAATTAAATACTGAAGGTGGCGCTAACTGCATATTTTAGCAGAACAGACTTTCTTGCAATACATTTAAATCTCACCAGAGATAACTTCTAAAAGAAAAAATGTTGATGTTTGGACATGAACAGGTGAAATTCTATTTTTGAATCCTATGGAAAAATTTTGCGGTATATTATACCTATTGAAAAGTTTTTTTACTTATTATAAAAAGTTTTCACCTACCAATTATTTGAATGTGAACCCATGCAAATAAATAGCTCAAAATTTCTGAAGCTTAACTTAACCACTTTGTTATTTCAATAAAAAAAAGAGTGCTTGAAGTTATCAGGTAAAATAGAGGATCAGCATCATATTAATTTATAAGGGTTGCCCAAATGAAAAAAGGGACAAGTTCCATAGAAAGAAAGTTATTATTGGAAAACGAAAGAAAAAGAGCTCTGGAGGTTGTAACACAGGTCCCAACCTTTTGACTGAAGGTCTATGTTTTCTCTCTAGAAATCACGTGCTTGATTCTTGAGGAATCCTACCCAGCTTCCTTTACTTCATCTTCCAAAGAGAAACGTAATACTGCTTTAAGGTATCCGACTACGTTCGGAACCGTGATTTTGCAAAAGCGTGTAAATGGATAATATGATATTTAGTGTCACTTAGATTAGAGAGAGAAAATGTATATAAAATTGTTTTAAGATTAGTATTACAATAAAAAATTATTTTACAATATTTTGACAAAAAATGAACATAGAATAACCTTTTTTTCCAAATGTTCTCCTTTTGTAAAAAATGCTTCTATTGTATTAATATTTTGCCTGTATTCAGCTCAGACCTCTGTGCAGAGGCTCAACTAGAATTTTTGAAATATATATCTTAGAAGTGGGTTTATCCATGTTTTACGACAACAGAGGGGAGATATTTTAAGAAAAAAACGCCGATCATTATTTCAATGGGTTGTAACTCTGAAAATAATGTGGATTTTTCAAACATCATAGTTGAGCCTCTGTACAGAGGTCTGAGCTACATACAGGCAAAATATTATTATTTTAGAAGCATTTTTTACAAAAGGAGAACATTTAGAAAAAGGGTTATTCTAAGTTAATTTTTTGCCAAAATATTGTATTTAAATAATTTTTCTGTCATAATGTCCTTAAAACAATTGTATACATGCATTCTAATCTAAGTGACACTAAATATCATGAAAATTATACATTTATGCGTTTTTTAAAATCATGGTTCCAAACGCAGTCGGATACCTTACGTGGCCTAATGGTCACAAGGGGACAAATTTGGTTTGTATGAGGTGAAAGGGGAGGTATTCTAACATTTCCTGACAGATTATTTTAGTTTCCTTAGTTTCATAGGAGATGTGTCGGCGGACATTGTCCTGGAGATCCGATGCCGTTTGTTGCCCTTCTCGGAAACTTTTACACCAACTATTTCAAGAAGTTCGACCTAAGCAGTTCTTACCATAGACTGCAAGTATTCGTGAATAGATGACCGCATTAAACCCCTTCTGCAATCAAAAACAGTACTACCGCACGTTATTCCGATCTGGACATATCTTTATATAGCACAACTTTACTTTCGATTCATTTCCTCTACTAATCACAGGTTTCACAGTTAAACATTGCCCGCGGTGCACACTTCCTGCAGTCATTCGTGTCCCTGATTGGTGGCTGTGCTACATCTGTACTCATTCTGACGTCATTGCATATGTCCACTATTCATTTGGGTAACCCATATACATACTTTGCGACATAATTTGTAAACAGTGAGTTTTTCTTCTAACTTTTTGAAGTTGTTAATAATTTATCGGTTTATTCAACTGTAAGATATTTTACAAAAAAAAAAAAGAAAGAAATTTATATTAGAATATATATATTATTATTATTATTATCTTCTTTTGGGAACTATGAAAGTGAACATTTTGGATTTTAAATCAAATATACACTGGCTTTTGGGAAAAAAATCTAGACACTTATATATGGAACATATTTTTCAATATCGCGGTCAGAATGCTAGTGCGTGAAGCCTTTTTGTACACAAAAAAACTCGTGTCGATGAAGAAAAAAGATATTTTTCATAAGACTTTTAGAAATAGTTTCAGTAAAGAATATTTTGCATAAATTTTGCTCATATTTGTAGACAAAAAATATACAGTTCTAAAAACATCAGCAAAATTCGAATAAAAAAAGGAGAAATTTAAATCCGAAAATGTTAGCGTCGAATTTATATTTGCACATTGAAATAGATTATTTCATGTTTGAACTACTTCAGCCTTCCGCTCAGACATACTCCTGAGTTTCTATTCACATACACAAAATTGTTCGAAATATGTTTTGTTAAATCTTCTTGCTATAAATAAAGACAATTTTTAATCTATTCAAATAAACAACATTTCAGATGGAATATTTCTAACATTCACCGTCATGAGAATTGCTCTTTATTTATAAAGTGATTTGACTTTTAGGGAAGCAAATGAACAAACATACAAATACAAATGAACATTACTATTCAAATAGAGTCGTGGGGCTGAAAGAGAGAGAAAAAAGAGAAAAGGGCTTAATAGAAGAGTTACTGAGGTGAGAACAATTTTGCCAAGAGAGAGATATAACATAAGCTAAAAATTCCGTTATTCCAATTGCACGATTTAAAAGTGAGGGAAAGTTTTCTTAACGTCACATTTTTGCAATACGAGGGTTATTGGCAAAAGACCTTGTAATTTGAACCTCTGTCCAGTGACAAGGTCGACACCTGAGCTGGCACCCACCTGCCCTAACTACCCCACCACACCAACGGGAGGTCATTCAGCCATGACAGATTTGACGTGCACCAGCCCTCTACACGGAGCATCTTCAGTGGATCCACATCTCGAAACCATGACACTTACCACGAGTTTGAGCCCATAAATACTAGGATTCGTGTCCATCTACTACTTATAGATTGAAAAAGAAAGGAGTCGTTGACATAACCCGTATTATTTAGAGTTGGATTAAGTTAACCTGCAGTATATATATATTGCTTGATAACTACTTATAAAGAGTGAATGTATTGGTTAAAGATAAAAATTTCATTTGTATTAAGTAAATATGTCGCTTATATATACTATAAGCTAAGCAAATTAATCGCAAATATATTTACAAAATACAAGTCAAATTCAAAAAATACATTTTAGAACTACTTTGAAGATATGAATATAGATTGTTATTAAAGATTTATATTTAAATATTATGACTAGAAAGTAGCCATCCATATAAAGGATCATAAAGTTTAATTTTGCTTTCTTTGCATACATTAGTTAATATTTAAGTTGATTTGCCGATATAAAAATAAAATTTAATATCTTAGAAGATATCAGATAAACAATGTTTGAATCAAAATGCAACTTACTCGAATTTTATATATTTCTTAATTAGATAAAAAGACCTTGAATAAATTTTTATACAAGAGCGAATACGTTTATTTTTGGTTAACAGAAATGTTTCCTCTCCAAAATGGTCATTTTTTACTAAAATTTGTTTTTTCGGTATAAAACATTTTTTTCTTAAAAACCGATGTTTTCATCAAAACAATCCTTGAATAAATTTTTTATCAGGAGCGAATATGTTTATTTTTGGTTGAAAGAAATGTTTTCTCTTCCAAACGGTCATTTTTTTTTACTTAAATTTTTTTTCGGTAAAAAAACATTTTTTCATAAAAACCGATGTTTTCATCAAATAAAAACTGTTTCCTCAAAACCCTTCTTAGAAATGTTTTTCTTGTATAAAGAAGAGGAAAGAATTAACAAAAAAGAAAGGTACAAAAAGAATTAATTATGTTTTGTAAGTATATAATATAAACAAACAAACAAAATCTTTCTGAAAATTTCTCAAGAATTTTTTAAAAATATTTACTTGTAAATTATATTTATAAATTTTTGAGTTCTATGCTTTCAATACAAAACCTGAAACTAAAGTTGCCGAAGAGAAAATCAAGCATGGATAAAATGACATACAAAACACCTTTATAACCATTTTCAAACTAAATAGATTTTGAAAAGCCAATCATTTGCCCTCTCGTAAAATAATATATCATTTATTCGGGTTTTGCTTAAAAGATTTCTGTTTTCTGTTACTGAATTAGAAACGAGTGCATTTTGTTTGCTTCCTCTAAGCAAATGTAGCTTTTTGTGGCTTCTGCAATTAGGTTACAAAGAATACAAGTGAATTGACATCGGAAAGTAATTCTGGATGCATCAATAGAATTTATTTGATGTTGCCCAATGGAAAACAGATTTATTTGTTACCATTTGTTACGCCTAATGCTTATCAATATCTATGTGAAAAAATGTTTCACAAGGTATAAGTTCAATGAATGATGATTCAAAAGTGTTCTATTTTACTTATTTAGTTAGCAAACATAGAATCTGTAAAAATTTCCAATTCTGAATGCAAAATACATTTTGTTGATACAAAAAATATTTTTTTACGCTTTACTCTCAATGATTATGTAACCATCTTTAAACAGTACATTCATATTGTTAATCGTTATTGATACATATAAATGTTGAGAGTAACGATAAATTTACAAAAAAATGCAAAAATAACAATATAGTGATAAATTGTAAAAATTTTTAAAAAAAGAAGCTTTAAAAATAATTGTAAAAGCGGGAAAATAATAGATAATATATTTTACATGCGTTAAGTGATAAATCTTAGATTTACTATAAATAGAATTAAAATGGTTTGAAAAAAACCAGACATTTTCGAAAAAGAATTGAAATCCAGACAGTAAGCTGAAGAAAAAAGAAATAGGTAATGCAAGTATTATTGAAGAGTTATTCAACAAAGAGGAAAATGTGAAACAAACCCAACAAAAAAGGAGTAAATTGAAAAATATATATATAGCTAACCATTTCACGAAGACAACCTTATGACGAACGATTGACGAAGACAATCTTTTTTTACGAACTGTAAAATCACGCAATTTATTACTGGCCATGGTAATTTTAAAGTGTACCTCAATAGATTTAACCTGTGTTCTTCCAAACTTTGTAACTCTAATGTTGGTGGATAGCAAAGTGAGGAACCTTTTTTCTATTTTTGTTTAAAATTTAAGAACGAGAGAAAATTTCTGAAATCCAAACTGCAGGCTTTCAAAATTAACTGGCCTAATTGTTTCAACTTGTTTCAAATAAAGCTTCTTTCCCTTTATTTTGTATCTTCATTGATCTGATTTTGTAAATGTTTCATTCCTCTATTTTTGTAACTTCTTTATATTGGTTTTATTTTGTAGTGTGTTTTTGTTTTTATAATTTAATTGTTTTTGTTATTTTGTAAATTTTGTATTATTATTTACTTTCATTTATCTTTTTCTGTTTGTTTTACTTATTTTTAACCCCTGTGATATTTTGGGGGGCACGAGTTTTTTACCTGTCTTGAATAAAAAAAAAAAAAAATTAAAAAATTAAATATTTTTTTTTTTTAAAAGGGGATTTTGTTTTTTAACTTTTTAAAATTTGCTTTTTATTAACGGAATCATTTTTTAACTCATTTTCCCCCTTTTAAAAGGTCAGATTAATTCAAAATTTTTTAACTTTGGGGAGTAAAAACAATAATTTCATAATTTTTTCCATTGCCCTATCAGGATTGGGGTAACGTTTCCCCGTTTTGGGTAACAATTTATAGCATTCCAGTTCCAACTAATTAGTTTAAAAAAAAGATTGGCAGTTTTAAAACCAATCTGGCCCCCCCCTTTACCAACCCAATTTTTATCGCGCATGTATGAAAAATGTACTGAATGCAAAATAATGCATTTTGACACTAAAGCTGAAAACTTTTTTATAAACCTTACAAATTAATGACATAATATTAAATTTGTATATGTTACTTTTAAGAAAAAAAAATAAGTAATAGGATAATTATTATGTTATTTTTCCTTTCTCTAATTTTTAAATTGGAACAATATTGCAAAAAAAACCCAGAAAATAAAATATAGATATAGCTAAATATAGAAAAACCGAGGGGCAATTTCAATCATAAGATTCCTTTTAAAAACTTTTTCTCGCAAGAAAGCCCATGGAATCGCAATACTTATTAAACTTGTTCTTAATTTAGTATTAATTAATTAGTTATAAAATACTCTGTGCAGCATACACACACCTAAATGGATACCGGCTGAAGTAAGTTCTTTTGGGTTCATTTATAAGAAAATAAAAAATTATTTTTATAATCCTTTTAAACAAGGAGAGTAAACCCAAATGCGCGCAATTTTCAAAAATGAAAATGATTTTTTTTAAAAGATTGCTCAAATTTTTAAAATTTGTTTAAGCGAACTGTAATTTTAAAACCTCACAAATTAGCTTTTAAAATTGATGTTGAATAATGAACAATAATAAAAAATTTCCCGATGAAAATAATTGTATTTTTTTTAATTTTAAAAAAAAAAAAGAATTCAACTTTTTAACCCCCGGGGAAACCCACCGATATAAATTGGGGTATTGACCACCCCAACCCTTTTTTTTTATAGTTTTTTTTAAAGTACAAAAATTAAACCCAATTTTAATGAAAAATTTTAAATTAAGAAAAATATACAAAAATTATTTCCAGGACCTTTTTCAATTTTTTTTTTGCAAATTTTTGGGGAAAAAAACCAAGAAAACTGAATTTAAAAGTAAATGGGGTGCCCTTTAAAAAAAAGACACAAACCCACAGACATTTTGGCTAACATTGGGAAAATTTTTTGGTAGGAAAAACCTTTATTTGTTCGTTATTGTAATTTTACTGCCCTTTTGTTGATCGACAAAAGCCTTTTGAACTTTTGCTTGTTTGTGTTTTTGCAGCAAAGTGTTGTTTCTAATTACTTATGGCTTCATATTTTTTGATGGAGTTTTTTGGGTAGCTTTTTTAAAATGTTTTTTAAAATTAAAAAATTATTAAATAGGGGATGTAGCATGAACACAAAAAAATTTTTTTTGGAAAAAAGGATCCCCCCGGGGAACTCAGTAAAAAAGTCCCTTTTTAAGTTTTAAAAACATTTTCACCCCAAATAAGGGGGGAGATATGGAAAAATTTTTAAAGTTCCATTAAGCCCAAAAGGAGGATAGTTCAGGGCCATTGGTAAAAATTAAACAGTTTTCCCAGAATTCCCGGGTTTCCTTTTTTTATTGCTCGGTGGCCCCCCGGTTTAAAAAGTAATTTATTACAATATGGATGTTCAAAAAAAATTGCGAAAAACTTTTTTCCATTAAAAACCTTTATATTTTGGGGTAAAAAAAACCGGCCTAGTAATCCTTCTTTCTCTGCGCTTTTCCAAAAATCAAAAAAATTTTTTACAAAAAAAAAAGGCATCAGAAATAGTTTATTTACAACTTCCAAATGAAAAAAAACATTAAACCCCGGGGCTAATCCAAAAAGTAAGTTCGAAGGTCAAACAGCAACAAATACTTCCCGCTACCCCTGATTTTACAATATTTCAATAAACATAACAGTGATGAATTTTTTTCTTCCAAAATTTTTTATTATGGGTTTTGTGTTTTTTTTTTCTGAAAGACTAGTATTTTAAGGGGAAAAAAAAAAGTAATAAAAATTTTCATCAAATTTTAAAAAAATCAAATAAAAATTTTTTTTTTGGTTTATATCAAAAATAAAATTTAAAGAGGTTTTAAATGAAGCTTTTTTTTTTGATGACGTAATTTTTGCAGATGATATATATAAAATTATATCAAATTTTTAAAAGTGATTTTTATTATTCAGGGAAAATTTCTTTGTTTTTTTTTCATTCCAGTAAATCATTTTTTTTCCTTTTTTTTTTCGATATGCCCCGCCCCCCTTTGGTTTTTCGGCCCCCCCAGGGGCCGGGCCCCCCTTGAGAAACACTGGATTAAGGGTAACCCAAACCCCAAATCTTGTGGGTTTAAAACAAAAAAAAAAAGAAAAGAGTCACATTTTTATCAATTGTCTTTTTTTTAAAAAGGGAAATTTTAAAAAACTCCCAGCATTGAAAAAAAAAAATTTTTTTCAGCGAATATGATTTAATTTTTTTTAAAAACAATACCTTTTGGGAAATGATTTAGGAATTAACATTTATAGGTTTAAAAAGGGAATAATTATTTCAAAATTTTAAATTTTCATCTTTTTTAAAACTTTTATTGTTTTATCTGTTCCCTTAAAAACGGGAAAATTTAAAAAAAAAAACGATAACGGACCATCCAAAAGGCCCGGGAAAAGGGGCAGAATAAAAACCTTCAGACCCGTTATTTAAACACCCTTTAAGGTAAACCTTTCCCGCAGCCACATAATTTGGGTTTAAATATCAAACTCAAAGGGTAAATTCAACAATGAAAAAGATAGTTTAAAAAAAAAAGACACCTTTTTATTTAGATCATTTTAAAAGAAAAAATAAATTATAGTTTTTAAAAAAAAAAAACTAAAAAACGCTTTTAAGGAAAGAACCAAACATAAACAAATAATTTTAATATAAAATAAAAAGATTAACGGAAAAATTAATGCCATTGTGGGAAAAGCGTGGTGTTTTTCCCTTTTTTCAACGCTTTCAAAACCCAAAAAAAATTAAAATTTTTCAATACCCCCGGGTTCCCAAAAGGGGGCTAATTCTCCCTTTTCTGGAAATCATTTTATTTTTAAAAATTAAAAAAAAGTTTTTTTCCATTTATGGCAAATATTTTGGGGCCGTTCCTTTTAAAAAAATAAAGGGCGCAAACAAACAATTTTTAATGCCCTTATTTAAATAGGCTGGAAAAAACCCCCAAATTTTACCGGGGGGAAAACAAAACTTTTTTCCCTATAACCCTTAAACTCAAATTTTTAAAAAAAAAAATGTTAAAATTTGGTTGGGGGAAAAAAAATTTTGTGTTTAAAATTGGTGGTCTTTTTTGGGGAAAACTTGGGGGGGAAAATATTTTAAAACCCCGGGGGGGAAAAAATTACATTTTAACCAACGCCCTTTTCCAAAAATTGACGCAACGGGGTTTTTAAATTCCAGATTTAAAAATTTGTTTAAAGGGGGAAAATTTTTTGCCAAGTTTAATTTTTAAAAAAAAACTAAAATTTAAAAATCACCCAAAAAATGAATCGGTTTTTTAAGTTTACAAACTTCAATTTCATAAGAATATCTTTTTTACCTTGGTAGCCCACTGGATTTTCTAAAATTGAATAATGTATATTCATTAAAAAGGAGTGTTCATTTCGTGACTCAATATATAAGATTTGGCTACCATTTTATAGGAGACAATGCCAATGGTGCCAACTGTTACGACCTTGATGTATTGCAGCAACCCTACGAAACAACAATCCCGTCTACCGTTAAACAAAGAGGCATTTAAACATTTTTACCAAACACATAAACTGTCTCCTAATCATTCGCATTTCTAATTATAAGTATTTTATTTGTTGTTACATGAATGATTCAGGTTTTGGCGAGTTAAAAGTGAAATCACTTAAAAAAGGAGTAAAAAATTGTGTTTTCATGTAACTAATTCTTCAAAAGAGAATTCACATACGAAGTGAGAAACCTATTACTTGATTTAGCAACACGTAGCAACAAATAACTGTGTAACATTTATATATATATATGGTGTCACATGAAAATGATGAAATTAGATCTTTCAACAAATCCCTAAGGGAGATGATCAATTCACGCAAGAAGTTAAAATAACGTCTCTTTTAGATCATTTTACTGATATAAGTAAATGATTTAATCAAATCCCCTGAACTCGTTTAGTGAAATGATAAAATGAACAAGTCAGCATTTGTAGAGCTCTGCTTTCGCTTGTTACCCCACTCCCTTCTACCTCCCCCTCTCTCCTCATCCATGTCAGGCATCGTCGCGCTTCTGACGACACGCACCAAAATAAAATGACCTAAGTATCATTTTTTAGTTTTATTTAGTTATATTATTTGTATTATTATCTTTCGATTGATATATCACTTTTGTATGCTTGAAAGTTGAAAACTGGATAAAACTTCAATTGAAAAATTAAAGAAAAAAAATTAGGGAATTTGACCACGCCCTCTTTATCGATAAAAAAGCTTTTTGATAATAATGAAAAAGCTGTTTTAAAAAGGGAATAAAAAGAACTAAAAAAAAGAGTGTTACAAATAAAGCAGGATATTTCTGAAATATTACATTAATGTATAATTTTTTTAAAAAAATGTTTGAAAAATTCCACTACAATTATCTTATTAAAAAAAATACCAGCTTTATCATCTAATTATTTTGTTAATTTCGAATAAACAATTTGTAATTCAATCATTATTGTTGTATAAATGAAATTCCGTTTTTGAATTATAAAACTTACACTTGAAGTTTTTAAAACATATTTATTTTGTTGATTAGAAATTCACTAAAAATGGGTTTTGCAGAAATCCACTTTGAGGTAAGGAGTTACGGGAGCGTAAAATATAATTCTACTTCAGTTTTAGACAATTCGAATCTAATCTTTTTTTAAATCGAGAGGTGAAGGCTGTAAAAATGTTTTTCAACACAATGGAACGATTAATCTTAGGATCGACTAGGATTTAGATACCAATAACTTGGTATGTATTTATACAACATCCTAAATACTCAACGTGTGTTACCAACCATTTCGTAAAATATATTTAATCATTTATTACATAAAAACCTCAATACTGCTCATATTTAGTAAATTTTAGCTTCAATAACTCCATTGCTCTTTTTAAATCTAACTAGGTATAAGGATTAAACTCAAAGCAGAGTAATAAAAGATGGAAGTTAAAAAAAGTAACTTCTGGAAATAATATAAAGAAAATAAACATCATTAATTATTCCTAGCTTATTCTCAGAAAGGCTAAACGTTTCGTTAGAGTTCATTTTAAATCTGGAGGGTAAAGAAAATATTATAAGTCTCTTCATTCGATATATTACACCTTTTATAACCAAAAACACATTTAAAATTTAATTTGGGCGAAGAACAACTGTATACAAACATTAAAAGAATTACAAAGTCATTTATAACGCAAAATAATACGTAAGAGTGTGAAAGGACGAAAGAGAATTCGCTTAACTGCCTGTTTTCCTAGAGCTATAGCAGTTTAAGTGTAACTATAAACATGTAAAAATCCTTTTTATGTATAGAATCAAAAGTTTATTTTCATAAACTGTTTCATAAGACCTTCTTAATGCATAATAGTATCACTGCGTACTTCCAAAATGTGTGAAAGAAAATATTTATTGTGCTGCAACTTTTAATGGCCAATATATATAAGTAGATTGCTTTGTGGTATTCTTGGATTTTAGTGACTTAGATTTTGGGGATCTTACATTTTACTCTCTTTTAATACTAAAAAGAAAACATTATTTCTAACTGTATATTTTCTGTTCTAAAATTCATACAAGCACAACAATATAAGAAAATTAATTAGAAGGTTAGTTAATTTTTTTGAACTCTCGGAGTTAAGTTAATATCTGCCAGCTTAGCCTTAAGTTTCAAATTTTTTTAATGTATTGATGTAATTTATTTTACTTTGTCCTGTATCCGTACAATCTTACTACTACTTTCTTACTTATTGTTGTCTTAAGTTAGATCCCTAGCAAATTAATGCTGCAAGATACATGTATGTAAATATATACGTGCGTGTATAAACTGCTGGTTTTTATATTGTATTCAAACTGAATTCATGTCCTATACATTAAAATGAGCGTAACATGATGTATTTCATCAAAATGCATTAGATTGTCTCTAGGTGCATTAACGTTTTTCTTCAAATTATCAATGCATGTATAAAAATGGTATAAACTCTTCCTCTTTTAAAATGAAATTTTTTCTAAATTATCAATCTCATGCGCATATTTATTTCAAATCTAAGAATCCGATTACCTGCATGAAACGAAACTTTGAGATAATTCTTTCATTCAAAAGGTATCGCACTACATTCTCCTCATGTTGGCTGTGGGTGGAGTTACGCTCATTAACCAGATTATCGGGGGAGGGGGAGGGTCCTAACACAGTAATGATTGAGACGCCATCAAGTCAGACGTGAAATGAGGACCAGTAATTCAATTTTATTAATTTAATTACGCGATATATATACAAGACAAAAATTTATAATAAGGAATGGCGACTACTTATCTTCGAAATGAAAGGCAAACTCAGACACTTGCCAGGAAAAATCTGCTAATAATTTCTAATAGCGACTATATTTCAGGAACAAGTCACTGTAATCCAGGTAGTTCTAGTGGACTACAATATATCTCCGTGATCTAATCTCTATCTCATTGACTTTTTACGTTCTATTTAATATTTAGTACTTGTTTGCAAAGTGTAGTTGTTCTATCTCAAAGTGCCAATTTAGCTGGATGGAAAAATCCTGAGTCCGAGAGGAATTGATCTCGTGTATAGCCCATTGTTAAAAAGGTATCATGAAATATTCCTTGACAAATAAGATGATTAGATGAATTTAACCTTCAAAGTACAGTAAGAAAATATACTTTTCAATGTCATAATTTGGTGAAGAGAGAATATCTCAATCACTGTATCAATAAATATTTGAAACCCATTTTACATGTCCAGGTTTGTTCAAATTATTTGGAGGAAAACTTTCAAAGAGAAGGGCATAGAGTTTCCTCTTTTGGTGTATATTTTGTCTAGACATAAATCAAAATATTTATGAAGATATGTTAGAATTCTTTACGGAAAACATTCGAAAAACCATTCTGAACATCGATAATTTTTCAGACAGTTAATCGAACTTACATATTTTTGAATAATATTTTGTTTATTCAAAAAACCAAAATAGTCTTAAAATAGTTCTTGGATAAATCACAATAAAGGCTTTGTTTTCTCTGTCAATTTTTTTTTCACACAATTCATACGATTGTACTTATTTAATGAAAATAAATTCTTACATAACTTCTGTGTAAGGATTTTAGAAATTAAACATCTTTTTTATATGCGTTATTAATAAAATCAAGGGAAAAAGGAAATCTTGAAAAATAACCAATATAATTTACATTTCACGAAAATGAAAAGAAAAAAAAATTGTACCAGGTAAGGCAGCAAAGTCAATTTTTAAAATCGTGAAACTCAAGTTATGGTACTTAAATAGTTTTCAAATTAAAGAAGTAAAACACATGTTAACGCCGATGCGAATAAATTAATTTCTGCACGTTTTGATACTATCGTTCAATCAATAAAATACAATACAGTGCATCAATATTATAAGCAATATACAGTCGAACCTCCATGTTACGAATTTTCTGTATAGCGAACTTTTTCCCCTGGAACCAAGAACATTTCACGATTTTCTTCGTAAAAAAACTTCCCAATGGCGAAGTAAATTTTCTATATAACGAACTTTTTTATTGTGATTGAATTTTGTTCTCCTATTCTTAAAGTATTTCTGGACATTTCAAGTTATTCTCTCTTAAAACACTTTATGGTGGTTATAAATCTTGACCTGGTTTTGTTAAAGGCCTAACTCGCTGAGAGCAATATAATTCTAGGCGTTTCATCCAAGAAGTCCAACCTTTAATCTTCATTGTCCAGTTCACTGGAAACATATTCCACACACACACACATATCCTCTTTCACCCTCAGTGGAGTTGCCTCGTGTCCCGGTATCCTTCAAATAGTCTCCATTCATTTGTAGTGTTGATCTGTCGTAAAGGTAATTTCATTTTCTTGCAGTTTTAAAGTGTCAAAACGTAAGTGCTTGAGCATCAAAAAATTTTATTCTTTAGGAAGTGAATAAAGGCGTCAAGAAGCTTTCTTTGCAGTTTTTCTTTTTCTTTTTTTTTTGATAGGTAAGATAAATAAAATAAATATATATTAATTTGCAAAAAGGTGCGAATACTTATTTTTAATAAATAGTGTTTATGAATTTAAAATTTGTTTTATTGTTTTTATCAAGAAAATTGAAAGATGAACATCTGTATAACGAATTTTCCATATAACGCACTCTTTTTCGGGATTTAGAGGCTTCGTTATATACAGGTTCGACTGTATATGCATAATTACATTGATGACCATTAAACTTGCAACACAATGAAGGAGGGAGAGACGCTGCCAGCACTTGCCAGAATTCGACAGCAGCAGAATCGCGGCCTGTCGAATTGCGATTTATCATTCGCTGGCCAGAAAGAATGCAGTTTATATTTCCATCAAATTTGAATGTAGGGAAGATGTGGAATATGCAAATAATTAGCATTTAAGCGCAATATAGTGGAACGGCAGTTCAAGCTCGGTACAAAAGGACAGTTATGCAATTGAGTTTTCGTTGGGAAATGACATTTGAATGCTGATTGTTTGTAAGAAAATTGCGTTGCCCCTTGTATAACAAGAAACGGATAACAGCACATGTACGAATTCGAAAGCGACGCAGGACCGTGATCAATCGAGGGAGTAAATTATCGTCCCGCGATATTGCTACTCGTGTATAGAACAAATAACAGTCCCAATGGCTAAGGTGGCAGCGTATCACGCTTCCACGCCACAAGTTCGGTTTTCAACCCCCTGGATGGTAAGGCCGACTCAGTTTTTCATCTCCTTAGTGCAAGGGTGGCCAACCCAAATGACCTTGCGGACAACTTCGGAAAACATTATAATCCCGAGGTGCATATAAAAATGTACACTGTAAAATCCGGCATATTGCACACGGTGTATAACATGCACCTATAATTTAAAGCTGCATATACTTTAAAGACGAAAACCACGCTTGGCCGTGAATAAGGCACTAAACACGAGTTGGGAACGGGATTCACAAATACGTACATACGAATAAGATTCAATATTTTTGTTATTTATTTGATATAATACCATATAAAATAAAATATTTCTACCAACAAAATTTGAAAAAAAATGGAAATCTTATTCTTTCGTTATAATATTAAAAACGCACCGCGGGCCGTACTTTGGATAGGCCTGCTTTAGCGAATCGATAAACGATTACCAAGCTTACGTGGGGACTAAACACCCGGAGTTTCGCTTCAGACTTCCCACCTCACCAGAATATCTGTTCATGCACCTCAGGGCCTATAAAGTCATGAAAACTGAGATGAGCACAACAGGCATTGATCCGTCATGGACTGTTAGCACCACTGAGTTTAGTTTAGCTTATTCAGCAAATAAAACGACTGCCATGCAAATGTGTAATCGATGGGTTCAGGAGAATCATTGAACAACATAAAGAAACTCAACGGCCTCGAGCCAGTAACGCTCGTAATAACAGACGTGTTTTCGGTTCCGGTTTACAGAATTATATAACCTTGAGTCAGGAAGTGGGCTTGTCTACAGCATGAAAAATATAAGCTAGAATAGTGAAACTGTTTGGAACTGTAAGAATTGTGCATGTGGTGACCGTTATTTCGGCGATAGTGGTAAATTCGAAGACAAAACTGCATATAGGAGCGACCCCACGTCCTCTTTTACATAAGTTCCGTTTCTGTGTGCAGTTCAAGATAAACATGTCCGATGCAATAGATTCCGTCATTTGTGCTTTTCATCTGATATGATGGTACCGACAGCCATTAGGTACGTGACACGAATGCCACTGTTCTTGTGTTCTATAATTTGATCTACATGTTGGTGACCGTGCCTTATCTTTGAGGCCTCAGAAGATTCAATAAAATAATGAAGACCTCATGTTGCACGTCTCATCCTGCCATTCTCTATACAGAAAGAGTTCGAAGATAGAGTTTATCTATAACCCTGCTTAGATACGTTCTCCAAACTACTCACCTACTTGTAAGCTAGCCTGATTATAGCTGTTTTAGCTGTCAGAGGTGTCGACTGTGTATATTGATGATTTTGAGCTCTGTATACCCAAAATTGCTTTCAAATGTAATTATATTTCTGTCTACCATACTGTATAGGTATAATAAGTAAGATTTTTGTTTTTTGCTTTCCTTCCTGTTGTTGAAATTTTAATTACCAACAGTTTATATATTCAAGTTCGTCGACTGCTTAAAATGTTATTTTGGATGTAATCATAACAGCAAGGATTCAAAAGGCATGCTTTAATATGTTTTTTAGAAGATAAAATAGTTTGAAGACGACGCAATAAGTGAGAACAAGAAGATACTCGTAAAATCTAAAGATAACAATGAAAACACGCAAGAGAAGTTCCAGAACAGACAAAAGTGTTGGCCTTCTCTCACAGTCCAAAAGCTATCAGATTATTTAAACCTACGTTAACTTCTACTCCTCTCTTCTAAAATAATCTCTTAATCTTAGGAAGGTAACTAATCGGATCCAGTAGATGATGCAATAATCTGTCAACTCGTAACAAAAATGTTTTATTATTTATTTATCCAGCACCCATGCTTGACCATTTGGCACCGAGCCTCCCAGTACCAACTGACCACGTCCCCCGTCGGGTGTTCATCGAGTCCAGTGCATTGGAGCAGGTGTCGTCATCCATTCTGGTATGGCCACCGAGCAAACAGATCTCGTCAGAATAGCCAGGCAAAACCAGTGGAGATACACTTCCAGGAAGTCATGTCCGGTATTTGGCGAAAGCGGGCAACAGCCTCGGCTCGCTCCAGGTGCCTCGGGATAGGAACTTCAGTGACCAGGGTTTCCCATGGCTTTTCAAGGCTCTTGATTTTTTTATGGTCATGACAGTACATCGGTCAATGTATGTGGTTATCGCGATCTTTGCTTTTCTGAGGGTCAAAGGTACTTCCGGTTGAAATGACTTTGCTCCTTGCTCGGCCCTTTTTGGCCGGCTCTCTCATTACCGAGGATCCCAACATGACGTGGGACCCAATGTGGAGTCCAAGTCATGTTGGAAAAATTTCATGACATGGAACTATTTGAAACTATTTATAGCGTAATGTTTCACTCTATCCAAGACCAATACTAATCGCATTCTTGAAATTTGGAAAATAAAATTCATCTTATTCACAGTCAGTATTTTATTTTTTCTAAAATTAGCTTACACTTTTGAGTTAGTGATAAAAAAAAATCCCCAGACACTTTTTAAGAAATTTTCTAAGCATTCATTTTTGTGTTACAAAAAAAGCCTTCTTAATGTTTTACAGTCTTGTGCAAGAAAATAAAAAAGCTTTATTCATCTTTCAAAATATAGAAAATGGGCAAGTTAAGAAGCTCTAATTAAATTATTTAAAGAGTAAGTTCTAACACAGTGCGAAGAAATTGATTTCTAACTTATTTCTGCTATTTTAAAATGACTAAAAATAAGTAGTTTCTAAATAAATAATTATATACGTAGTTAGAAAATGTTCCGAAAAATCACAATCAGTGTAAGAAAGAATTTATACAACTAATTTAGTAATTACTTTTATAAATTAATCAGATTTACAGAGTGAATGATATAAACGGATAAATATCTTGGCTGATTTGGCTTTGAATCTTTTCAGTTTTACAGAACGTCATACAAGAAAATAGTAAGGGAAAATGTGTACGAACCACAACAAAATGCATAAGCAAACTCTTAGGTTTCAGGCTGATACATGTATGTATTTCAATAAAAAGGGGCCCCTTGGTTGATGAAACTGTTTTTTCGAAATCTTTCAAAGAATTTTTTTTTCTTTTATTCCTGTTCTGCTTAAATTTGAAAAAATTTGAATTCTCAGTACCATTTCAGAATGTAGTTGCATGTAAAGCAGCTCTAATTAATATTATATTCGGTATTTTGCACAGTGTACACAGTACAGTTTTGTACAGTGTAAATTCAAAAATGTTTTTTTTATTATTATTACTACAATAAATCTTTAGAAATCGGCAAAGTTTACACAAGCCGCGGCCTTTAAGAAATACCGAAAAATTCTCTATAAATAAGGAAAGTGATAAGCGCATATTTTGCTTGCTAATATAAAATTGTAGATATTTTTTTGAAAAACAAGAAATTTTTTGAATGATCAAATTTATTCATTTTTAGACAATTACTGTTATTCATGATTATCATTACACAAGGTTAGTTTTTACTAATGCTGTTTTGTTATCAAAAAGTAAAAATATTTTATTTATTAATATTATACGTATTATTCCCCAAAAGCAAAAACATATTTTATTTTAAATAAATCTCAGCTTTGAAAATCACGAAAGAAACTTTTACATTATTATAATTTAAACCAATTTTTCAAGCCTATGTATCATTCGCTGAATTAAAATTTATTCATTAAAGCGTGAAATTATTTCAAATACTCTTGAAGCTAATATGAAATCAAATTCTACCAAATCTTTTCAAACTCAATTTCACTTTTTTATCTTTTTTTTTTACATTAACCATTTAATTATTTTACTGTTCAAGACAGCTTCTAGAATCTCCTTCGAGAATAAAATTGGCAAAATACCAGCTTAATTGAATTTTAGGTTAAGAATGATCGTTTAAAGAAACATTTTTTTTTATTATTATTATTTTCCAAATAACAAAAGGCACTTAAGGAAAACTTAACTTCGAATTCCCACCGACGATCAGTAGTTCCAAATCTAATTATTGAGAAATTCTTCGTTTATGGTTTTCATTACTTTTTTAATATCTTGAATAAAATACAATGATTTTACATTACATAGATGGTCGAAATAAAACATCTGTTCTTTGAATTTTTACAATTTTTTTTTAAATAAATGACTTGAAGTTATTGAATCTGGAATGATGTACTGGAGATATCTTGAAAACATACGTTCTACTGGAATGTAAAAGACAATCTCAGCGGCTTATCTTTTAATACAAAAGAGTAAGTGGCTTCTAAATACTAGTACTTATTTTTCTAAATGAATATAATAACGTTTTTCACGTTAATAATATTATTTCCCAAATATTATATAAAAACTTTTATTTTTATTTCACATAAACCAACTCTTATTACCAAATTATTACCAATATTATAATAAAATATTATATATATATTATTTTATTATAATATAATATTTTTATCAGGACATTGTATCCTGAATTTTCATACTTTTATTAAATTCTGTCTGTAATTTACAAATTTAAAAGGTAACTTTCCATAAGAAAATACAGTTCTTGTATATGTGATAAAATTCTTTTGAAGTTTTTTTTTCAAAAAGGCTAAGGTTTTTCACTGAAACATCCTAAATATAAATTCACTATTGAAAAATATGAAGAATGCTTTTCAACCAGGGAAAACCTACTCCATTTGTGAACATCGTATAAATACAAAGATCATCTTCCAGTGGCGGTGTGCCTTATAGGATGAATCCTTCCAGAAAGAAATATTAAAATATAAAGAAATCGATGCTTCTCGCGGAAGGCATAATAGAAAGGAAATGTGAATCTCCGTATGCTTCTCCAGTCATTACTTATACTGAAACCAAATGGAACATTTCGCCTCTGTGTTGATTACAGAAGTTAAATGGAAATAACAGTTGCAGATACATACCCACTGCCAGAATGGATGATGATTTGCTACATCAAGCAAAACTCACTCCTTTCATGTCTACATTAGATCTGCGAGCAGGATATCACCAAGTTAAAGTGCATGTTGAAGATCAAAGACAAGACAGCATTTGTATGTCCTTTTGGCACTTACCGTTACTTACGGATGCCATATGGTTTGCTGCGACGCACCTGCTGCGTTTCAAGACTGGGCAGGTTTTTGTAATGGTCTGGAAGACATTCTAGCATTACCTTATCTAGACGATATAATTGTTTGTCAGGAAACTTTTGAAAAACACATGGTTGAACTTAAACTATTTTTTGAAAGATTCTTACTTTTCAGAGCTTAAAGCAAATAGAGAGAAAAATGCCATTTTGCTCTTCTCGAGTTAAATATCTTGGATTTTGGATAACCAGGAATGAAGTTGATCCAGAAAAAGTAGCCTCTATACTGTATTCCACTAAAAATGTCAAAGAACACAATCTTTCCTGCAAACTTGTTCTTGGTTTCGAAGATATATTCAAGATTTACGCAAGATTTCACGTCCACTAAGTTATCTTACAAAGAAAGAAAGTCAATGGCAATGGGGATTTGACCAAAAATGCATTTCAAACCCTTAAAACTGTCTTACAACTTTATCACTGTGTTAAAACAAGCAGATGGTACTCAAACCATACATTATTCGAACAGACGCAACAATTATGCCCTTGGAGCGAGTTTACTTCAAGGAGAAAGGATCTGAGGAACGTCCTGCCATAGAATACACGCTAGTCGACTTTCACTAACTCCAGCAGAACGCAACTATTCCACCACAGAGGGAAGCCCTTGCTGTGGTACATGGTCTTGAAGAAATTTCGTTGGCTATATTGAAGAACAGAAATAACCGTGGCATCCGACCACCAACCTCTGAAATGGCTACAAACCTCAGATCTCAACCGGACGACTTGCTAGATGAGCACTTGAAATCAGTCTTTCAACCTGAAATTACAGTATATGCCTGGTAAAACAAATGTCGTTGCGGAACATGTTATCCCGCCCGGATTACCTCAAGAAGAAGAATCTTTTGCGAAGCCAATAATATCTGATAGCTGATATGCCAACATACGAAAGTTGTAAGGACATGCGCGAGGCACAGCAAAATGATGAAAAGATTTAAAAAAAATCATCCTGGAAGCAGTTTTGAATCCCCTCTGAAAACTATGAAGAATGTACAAACTGGACTGAACATTAGTTTTGATGAATCAAAGGTGCTTTATATCGTGTTATGTTCTTGATGGGACAGTTCGAAGAAGCTCGATTTAAGTCATTTCAACTGCTGAACGTGAATTGATAATGCAAAGGCATCATAATGATCCGATGTGGCTGGACATTATGGAAGATGGAACATTCCGAAGGTATAAAACGAATATTATTGGACAGGCATGAAAAGTACATATCGATTATATTAGAAATGTCCAGAATATTGCTCACGTTTCAGGCTACAAACCAAAAATCCTGCTGGTTTGCCCAGAACTCAGTCTACTCCTGCAAGAGATTTGAAGTCATTGCTATTGATTTATTTGGGCCATTGCCTCAAACTGACTCAGGTAAGCAATGGATATTTAATTGTTGAGGATTGTGCCACAAAGTGGGTTGAGTTATTTGCCCTTTCTCCAAGCCGCACTGCACGTCAATGTGCTACACAACTCTCTCATAGAAGAAGTTTTCATACGTCATGGCATACCGAGACGAATTATCGAGCAACGGAACACAATTTGTCAGTGCTGTTCTACAACAGATTTGCTTTACGTTAAAATAAGTCAAAACTTAATACCAGTTTATTCTGCCTGATCTAATCAGTAGAAAAATAGAGACCTTAAACCTCGACTTACATACTCGTCAGGAGACGATCATTCTAATAGGCATTCAAACTTCCAGTCATTCGTTTCGCCATGAACCAACTGTCTGTGACACTACAGGTCACACTCCTGCTTACCTACTTTTCGGAAGAGCGCTACGAACTGTAGACGATGTGTAGTTGCAAGATTTCCAAAGCGTCGTTCTATTGACAGGCCCTGTTACCGAAATAACACCTTATGTAAAACGATTTGCAACTATTACAGAAGACATACGAGAAAAGAATAGAAACAAAACAAGACCAAAGAAAAGCAATATGATGACAAAAATCGTCGTACATTCTATTATTCTCCTGGAGATAAGTCTGGGTGACTTTTATCCCATCAGTAGTGCAAGAACAAAGAAAACTTCAAGTTCATGCCAAAAGCCGTGACACGGTCCTGTTAATTCTCACACAAAAATCACCCACTTCTTATGTATAGCAAGTCTTGCAATCCATCTGAACCGATGGCTACTTACCATACTTCTGCTTTAACACCTTTTGCCAAGACATGGACACTTCTCCCTGTATTGCTTCGAAGGAGGTGAGCCTCGAAAGGGTACGTCCACATCAATTACAAAATACACATGTTCACTAAGCCCATCCAACTGCTTCAACAGCCATTTCCAGCAGAACCATTCCATCCCTCAACAAATACTACTTCTGCAATAACAGCTAATTCTGATTCTGGCTCACTCGCGGGACGTCGTCGGATCCATGAGGGGAGATTGTAACCCCGTTATTTAGACTCTTCCATATCAGCAGTAAAGAGACTTTCGCGCCCTCTAGCGAACAGAACAATCTTCAGTGATGGCCAAGTTTTGGAACTGTAGGGACGTAATGAGCTGCTCCAGTCCTTTCAATTCTATGTCCCACAGCCTGTTAGTTCTCTAGTTACATGTGTATGTAAAATGTGTTTTGTTTTGTCTAATAAACGTGTTTTAATAACTAGTGGACTTAGTAAAGAACCCCTTCCCCGTCTGTCCCTTATCATTTGGCGCCCACCACGTCATAAGTTTATATATAGTGTTTAATCAGGTACAATATTAAAATACGTGATTGTTTATTTCATCAGACTTATATAATCAGCGTGTTTAATTTCTTTCATCCTAGAAAAACTGTAAATCGGTATCTAAGCCTGTTTTATTGAGGAATTATATGACTCATAGTTTTCGAAATCAATTTTTGTTTTTAGAGTTTCAGCATTTTTCTATCAAACAATAATTTGTTTTCTTTTAAGACTCTTTAAAAGAACCAGTTCAAAAGTGTTGTTGTATAATGTATACAAAAGATGCATTTTTTAAAATATTGGAACTGGCTTCTAAATTTGTAATTTTCAGATACAATTTAATGAAAACATTAAAATTCAACTTAAAATTGAGTAGAAAAATATGATTTTTGAATAAAATAACTGAAGTATTATAAGTTAGATATGGTTTAAATTACATAAAATTAAACGTTTTCATGAAATAATGATACAAAAAAATACATATACGCAAGAAAAAAGATAAAAATAATGGAAAAGAAATTTATACTTAATATAATCAATAAAAGAACAGCTAATGATTTATAAAATTAAATAAAATACATTATCTGGAATTTATTTCAAAGGTGATTTAAAGATATGAATTCAGAAAGATCAAAAATTTTTGGAAGTAATATTAATAATGTAAACTTAAAATTTATTACATCCCATCAAAAAAATTGAATGATATTTCTCAGAAAACCATTTGCTCTTTTGTTTGTTTTTTTTAAAACTAATTTGAGCCACTTACATTAATTATCTTTTACATTCCCGAAGAAAGTGTGTTCTTCAAAATATCTCCATTACATCTATCAGATCTTTCTGTTTCAAAATAGAATTGAAAATTAAAAGAACAAACCCTTCATTCGTATTGAATGTAAAGAAAAAAAATTATTAGAGCACACAAATTTTTCTATTTTTCTAAATCACGTTACTTTATTTTCAAAATATTCATTGTTTTTCATTCAAGATATTAAAAAAGTAATTACTGTGAACTATTACCGAAAAATTTCCCGATAATTATATTTCAACCTACCGATCGTCCATGAAATTCAATTTAATCCCCCGGGGGGGCGCGAGATATTGAAAAGTAAAAACAAAAGATTATTTAAGAAAATAAAATTTATGGAAAAAAAAAAAAAATCATTCTGACATAATAAAAATAAAACACACATTTATACGTTATAATATATTTATAAATGTATCAGTACGCAAAATGTATTTTATAATTAAATTGACCACACAAAATTTAAAAAAATTTTTTAAAAATTACTAGTGCCCCAGGGGGAAAAGATATAAAAATTATATAAGAAAAAATTTTTATTTTGAAATTTGAAATTTTATTAAGTAATCATTTAACCCCGTTAAAAGTTATAAAAATCGCCCCCAAAGCCCCCCGTTTTCAGCGTAGGCACTTTATAATGATTGAGGGGGGGGGAATAAATAAAAAATTTCTATGAAATAAGAAATCCTTCGAAATACTGTAAAAAGTCCTTTTATTGTTTCCCAAAAGCCTCGAAAAAATTTTTTATGTATAGCAGCACGAAAATATTGTTTTTGGATAAATTATCGCCCCGGGAAAATTATCGTTTTGGTTTAGCAAGACGATTATTACGTCGGTGGCATTTAAAGGTTAAAGTTGTGTTGTAGTTTTAGCGTCGTAGTGTTATTGAATTCAATATTTGTTATTGTATGGATGGGGGGCGCGATGAAAATTATGATTGAATTTTGGGTCGCAAATAGTGAAATTTCGAGAAGCACTACTGTAATGACACCTTACATTTGTTAGGAAAGTTGGGTGTATCAATAGACCCATGAAATAAAATGGGGAGCGTGGAATGACAAATTAAAAGTGAGAGTGAAACTGCAGACTCTCTTAAAGGAAAAAAAGGTTTTCACCCGGGATTCTAAAAATTTTTTGGGGGTCTATTTTTTAAAAAAGTAAAATCGTTCTAGTATAATGCTATGGACTTTTGGAGAAAGTTAAAGCAGTTTATCAATACCAAAGATATTTCACTGTGTGATTCACGCTATTTTCCTTCCTCCAGGCAAGGTCTCACATAGGTAGTATTACACAACGAAAATTAAAAAACCCTTTTTTTTTTAAGCAAACAAGTTTCCCCACCTGTAACCGGGCTTAAAAAGTTGATTTTATTTTTTGAATCTTTTTAAATAAGCTCGAGGAAGAGAAAGAGTTTCATCGAACGGAGTAGAAGAGTTTGAGTGCAACTGATTTCGGATACTTTCGACTTCTTTTCATCATAAAGAAATAAAAATATCCCAAAAGGTTAAAAAAACGTGTAGATGTTAAAGGAAGGTACATAGAAAAACGACATTGGCATAATTTTAGAACTCAATATCTTAGAGAAAAGTCTCTACAGTTTCCATTGTACTTCCTCGAAAATATCAAAAATTGTACAGGGAACCTGAAAAAGTTAAAAATTTAAATGTTGTTAAGTTTCTTTTCAGAAACCAAGTGGTTAAGTGATTAGTGCACCTGCCACGCCACAAGTTCGAGGATCAAAAAACCCCGGCTGGGGGCTGACTCAGCCTTTCACCCTTTTCAGTGGGTCGATAAAATGAGATCAAGTTTGCTTAGGAACAAACAGGAAGGGTTTCGCGTCCGACTGACCACCTGAACATTTGCTCATGCACCTCAGGGCCCAAAGGCGCGTATAATGAGTTGGGCATAGTAGGCCTTGGCCCTCATGGGCAGTCATGCCACTGAGTTAAGTTTAAGTTTCGTTTCAGATGAAATATGTTTTCATTTATGTTATATTATGGTATTATATAACTGACTTTTAATCCTATACTTAAATCATTTTTTTTCTATAAATTTTATACATAATTTTTTTTAAAATGTCATCTGTTGACATCAAGTAAGAATAAGCATTAGTTTTTTCTAAAGGAAATTTATTTTTAGAAATCAGTGACTGTAAAGGCTTATAAGGTTCCAAAAACTTTCGATCAAACAGAATAAATAAATAAATAAAGTTTATATATAGTGTTTAATCAGGTACAATATTAAAATACGTGAGTTTTTTTCCCTCAGACTTATATAATCACGTGTTTAATTTCTTTTTATCCAGAAAACGGTAAAGCCTGTTTTTTGAGGAATTATATGATTCCCTAGTTTTGAAATCAATTTTTTTTTTAGAGTTTCAGCATTTTTCTATCCAAAAATTTTTTTTTTTAAGACCCTTTTTAAAAAAACCAGTTCAAAAATTTGTGTGTAAATGTATACAAAAAAGTTTTAAAAAAATTGAACTGGTTCCAAATTTGTAATTTTCAGATACAATTTAAAGAAAACATTAAATTCAACTTAAAATTGAGAGAAAAAAATGATTTTTAAAAAATAACTGAAGTTTATGTTGATATGGTTTAAATTACTTTAAAAAACGTTTTCATGAAATAATGATACAAAAAAATACATATATGCAAGAAAAAAGATAAAAATAATGGTAAAATCAAAAAAAAGAACAGCTAATGATTTATAAAATTAAATAAAATACATTATCTGGAATTTATTTAAAAAGGTGTTTTTAAAGATATAAATTTCAAAAAAGATAAAAAATTTTTTGGAAGTAAATTTTAATAATGTAAATTTTAAAATTTATTACATCCCATCAAAAAAATTGAATGATGTTTCTCAGAAAACCATTTGCTCTTTTGTTTGTTTTTTTTTAACTAATTTGAGCCACTTACATTAATTACCTTTTACATTCCCGAAGAAAGTGTTTCCTTCAAAATATTCCATTAGCCTATCAAGATCTTTCTTTTTTCCCAAAATGGAATTGAAAATTAAAAGAAAAAACACTTCATTCGTATTGAATGTAAAGAAAAAAAATTATTAGAGCACACAAATTTTTCTATTTTTCTAAATCACGTTACTTTATTTTTTAAAAAATATTCGGGGGTTTTTCATTCAAGATATTAAAAAAGTAATTACTGTGAACTATCACCGAAAAATTTCCCGATAATTATATTTCAACCAACCGATCGCCCTTTTAAAAATTCAAATTTTAATTTTTTCTATGATCCCCATGTTAAAAAAAAATGTTTAAAAGGGAAAAAAAAAGTAGGGGATATTATTTTTAAGCGATCATTTTTAAACCCCAAAATTAAATTGTTGGTTTTTTTCCCAATTTTATTTTCGAAAATGATTCCAGATGTTGTTTTGAAAAGTAATTAAATATTCAATATGCACAAGAAAAAAATACTAAAGGAAACAAAATTCTGCAAAAGAGTTTTTTTCCCCCGAAAATAAAAAAAAGAGAATACTCTTTCAGAAAATGCCTTTGCAGCTTTACCAGTTTCAATTTTTTCCTGAAGTGTAAATTATATATCAATTATTCTTCTAAAGATTAATGAATTAATTAAGATCTTCTAAAGTATGCTTAACTTTTTAGAATCCATGTTCAGAAATGATTCAAGAATGTATTTTCATCCTCAATATAGTTTTTTTTAATAGCGAGAAAAAAAGAAAATGATAGAAAAAAAAACCTTTCAACCCTTACTATTTTTTTCCACACTCTTATATATTTTATTTGCTAATTTATTAATTTTTTTTGGGAATTTTTTCAATCGCTGATAAAATATTTTAAAGCGCCCTGTTTGGGAGATGAAAATTTTTGTGAAAGATTATTTTGAAAAGGACAATACAGGACTTAATTATAATTAATAAAAATTAATTGTTTAAAAAATTTAAAAACCCAAAGAATTACAAATAAAAAGTTGGCATCATTTTTGGGGAGATTTAACGCCCCTTTTTTTGGGACTTGTGAAAAACCCAAAAAAAGGGTTTTTTTCTCGATTTTAAAAGAGCTCTTTTGGGAGCTGAAATTTTCATAGACTATTGTTTTGGGAAAAAATAGTTTAATTTTAAATTTAAAATTAATTGACGGGAAACCCAATTTTTTTAAAAATTTAAATACCCATTTATTTTCCCTTTTTTACCTTTAAGTTTCTGACGATTTTTGTTTTCCGTCTCTTATTTGTAAAAAAACTTGTTGAAACAAAGGAAAAAAATGGACAAAAACCCTTTTTTATACAAAAGGGGTTTGAATTTTTAAAAACAATGCAGAAAAACCATACTTTTTTTTTCAATTCCTCCCATTAGTTAACTGTCTCCCCCTATACTTATATATATATTTTTATATATATATATATATATATATACGTTATTAAAATTTTTTTCAATCGTTAAAAAAAATTACTTTCTTTTTTCCCGTCAAAAAATTTTATATTACTTGTTTTTTGTTTTTTATTTATTGAAAGACTAAAGATTATTTCCCTTTAAAGATAAAATATTTAAAAGATACGTTTGATTTCCCATTGGGAAATTTAAAATCGTTTCCCCCTTAATGGTTTTTCAAATATCTGTAAGGAATTCAGACGTATCTCTATAAATATTTTGATTTATGATCAGGCAAGTTATAAGCCGAGAAAACTACCCCCTTCTGGAAACAAAACTTTTATCAGAAAAATTTTAAGAAACCTGAGACGTGCAAAAATGTTTCAAAAATTTATTGATAGTGCTTGCAATATTTTCTCCTCTCAAAATATGAAATTGGAATGTATATGTTCTTACTGTAATTCTAAAGATAAATTCATCGAATCGTCTTATTTGATTCAAAATATCTTGCGACACCAACAGAATGAGAAATCACTTGCAAAATTTTTTGTTTGGGATAGGTAATTTTTAAAAAAATTTCAATTTTTTTTTTTGGGTTTTTAAAAAACACATCAGACTGGTTTGAAAAAACTTTATTCAAAATATAAAAGTTCCAATTATGTTTTCAAAATTTGAAGTAGGAAATATTTAATATATCTTGTAACAACATAATGCATTTTGATAAAATATTTCCATATGGGTTCCCCCCTGAATAAAGGGGCAGAATTTAATTGAATACAAAAAAAAAAGCTTCACCTTTTTGTAAAAATAAGCTTCCCTCTATCTCGGGTTTTTGTCAATCTAGTCGAATTGGCGCTTTGGAGGGGTTAAACCCTCAATTGAAAAAAAGGCCCTCACCACTAAAAAAGTTTTAAAAATCTGTGAGATAGAGAATAAGTTTTAGATGTACAATATAGCCAAAAATTAAGTAAAAAAAGTTAATTTGTTTTAAATTTTTTCTATCCTGAGAGTCTCTATTAGAATTTTTTAGATTTCTCGTGGACGGGTTTCTTAGATTTTGTCCTTATTAAGTACCCGTTACTTTTTACGGGTTTTTCCCTTATCAAACATCGCGTAATCTACTTAACCATTAAGGTAAAATTGCCGGAACCCTGATTTTAAAAACGCATTTAAAAGGATAAATTTTTTAAGGGTATTTAGTGTCACTTTTGGGTTAGAAAATGTTAAAAAATTTTTTTAAGATTAGTATTACAATAAAAAAAATTTTTTGGGACAAAAATTTTGGTAAAATAGAAGACCCATTTTTAAAAAATTTTTTTTTGGAAAAAATGTTTTCCCTTTTAATAAAATTTTTTGGCCGAATAGGCCCCAAAAACCCCTTTTTCGGGCCCCAACTAGAGTTTTTTTAAATATATAACCTAGAATTTGGTTTTTATCCATGTTTTTCACAACAGAGGGGAGAAAAATTTTTAAAAAAAACGCCGATAATTATTTTTCAATGGGGGGCAACTTTTAAAATAATTTTGGGGAATTTTTTTAAAACTCGTGAAATTGAAACAGTACAAAAAGGGCTGAGCTTTTATACAGGCAAAATATTATTATAATAGAAAAATTTTCACAAAAAAGGGGAACATTTTGGGAAAAAAGGGCATTTCTAAGTTAATTTTTTGCCAAAAAAATTTAATTTCAATAATTTTTTTCAAAATGTCCCCAAAAAACCCTTTTTATACATGATTTAATCTAACAACACTAAAAAAAAGGAAAAATTAAACCCTTTATGACTTTTTTAAAATCACGGTTCCGAACGTAGTCGGATACCTTAATATTAATAATGAATTATTGCAATTATCCGTTTGTTTTCTTACGAGTCTGATTTAATGCCTTCTCAATCACTACTAGACCTTTTTACCCCCCCAACCTTTAAAAGATGAGGCCCAGACTCCCAAATCAAACCATTCGAGGAGGATGTAACGCAACAACTCATACACGCATTAAATTGTTATAAATTCAACTCAAAACAAAATATGTAGATGGGAAAGAGCAAAGGGGGTTGATATTTTTTGGGGTAAAAAAGGGTTTTTTTTTCAATGCATTAAACAAAAAACATAAGAATTATAAAAATTTCAAAATGTGGGGCCTTTCCAGAGAGTTCATCAAAGCTAACCAACCATCCGTTTTATTTTTTTATCTGTATTTTCTGGGACTTATAAAATAAAATTTGAAAGAAAAAAAATTAAAAAATGGAGGGGTTGGGGCCCCGGGCCCCGACAGGAGTTTACCCCCAAAGGGACGGTTGTCTTTTATTATACAAGGGTAAACAGGGTAAATAAACCATTCCCCCAAAAATACTGAAATCATGCATGTATTTTCTTTATTCTATTCACATTTTTCACATTGATTCGGTAAAATAATATATATATATATCATAATACATCAATTATATTTATGTTACTTAAATATATGTAACTCATAGTACATGAGTACACATTGTTAAGAAGGTTGATTTACTTCACTATTAATATCACTGTGAATATTAATTACATTATCTCGCCATTATTATTCACTGTGTCATATTTTAAATCCCCTGATTTGAAAAGAACAATAGTATGAACTTTTTAGTACAGAATTTCAATACATTTTGATGGTAAGAAATTCGTACAGAACGATTGAAAAACTCTTTTCATAAAAAGCATCATATTGGTTTTGAAAATTGAAAAATGCAAAATTTCGTTATTTTGTAAAAATAAAATTATACTGCATCGAGGCGGAATAAGCGATCTTCCCGGTTCTGTAATTATTTTTGGTCCAATTTTGGTAGGAAAAGATTGATCTTAATTTTAAAAAAAGAAGAAAAAGTAGTCCTTACTTTTTACCACTTGACACATGCGCAGAACACAGTATAACGCAATTCTGTTGAAGCTTGCAAAACTTTCATTCTTCAGAATTTTTCCATACCATAGCGGCTTTATATGAGAATCGATTCTTAAGGAGTAAACTCCAATAATATAAAAAAAATTAGCATAAAAATTAATTTGTAAAAATCTAAAAAAATATCTAATTCACCATAATCGAAGAACATCAAAAAATAATCTAATCTTACTAATACACACATATGACAAACCCTCTTAAAAGTTGCTTTAACGATAAGAATTTTCATTTACGTATTTTAAAACTATGTAAATAATGATGCTATTGTGCGTAAAAGAGGTCTTATAAAACAGTTTATGTGTAAATAAGTTTTTAATTCTATACATAAAAGGGATTTTTACATGTTTATAGTTACATTTAAACCGTTATAGCTCTTGGAAAACTGGATGTTAAGTGAATTCTCTTCATCGTTTCAAATTCTTACGTATTATTTTGTGTTATAAATTGCTTTATGATTCTTTTAATGCTTGTATACGAGTTGGTCTTCACCCATATTAAATTTTAAATGTATTTTCAGAGATAAAAAGTGCTTTGCATCTAGTGAAGAGTCTCATGCTAGCTTCTTTCTCTCCTAGATTAAATATAAACTGTTTAACTAAACGTTGAATCTTTCTGAGATTAAGGTTGGTATAATTTATAAAAAGTTTATTTTCTTTATATTATAAACAGGAGCTATTTTTTAAATACAATCTTTTCTTACTGATTTACGTTTAATCATAACATCGATTAAAAAAACTATTAAGATTTTGAAAAAGAAGATGATCTGAGTGAAAGAGAAGTTTTCTTAAGGCTACACGGTACCCTTTTTCAAAAAAAGTTTTTGCAGACATTTACAGTAAAAGTAATAGATGTTTTATGTTCAGATTATATTATTAAGCTGATTCTGTAAGTAAAAAGTCAGGTTGACCAGCCATTATTTTACAATTTAAAAAAATTAGGAATTTTTGAAGTTTTTTTCAAACTTTTATAAAATACTTAATTTTTAAAATTTTTTAGTCATTTTAAGTTATTAATATTTCTTAGATTATTGCAAACAAAAGTTAGTATGGATTTGAAAATCTATTCCCTTGTTGATTTTTAATAATTATTTTTCTAGAAAACCTGGAAAAAACACGAAAATTTTTAAAATATCAACTTTGGCATTTTTTAGAAAATTAACTAGAGATCTCAGCCCTAAATCCATACTAACTTTTATAGAACATACGCGTTTGGGAGTATATACAAAAACATTCAAGGTTCTATCTTGAACAGGAAAAAACCCTTAGGGATTAGAAAACACTTATACCTTCAAAATTGAAAGTTTGAGAAAAAGGTATTTAAAGTTTGTAAAGTCATAAAACAAAAACTTATAATGCCCGTAAAGCTCTAATTTTTTAATATGTTATTTTCCGATGTATGTTCTGCCTAAAAACATGATTTTAATTAAATATGACTGAAAATAATATTTTTAATTCAAAATATATTTTTGCATAATACTGATAGCATTTGTTAAGACGTCAGTTTATTCAGCTTTATCTTAACCTAATATTTTCACAAAAGTTTTGAAACACAAAGCATTTATGTACAAAATAATAATGATACTAACTTAAGCTAAAAATAGTCTGGTTTGCTCATAAAATTTAATTTTTTTCAGTTTTAAATTGAGGCAGTTTAGGAAGTTTTAGCTCTTGTCGCACGACTTTAAAATACTAAAATATAGTTCTACAATATGTTTAGTATAATGTAGTTTGGTACATCAAGGAAATATTCAGTTATATCTGCAACGTTTGAACTCAGAATTTTATATTCGGAATTCTAATTGCAGTATCAGTAGAGGACTGATTTTTAGATACATCATTTTCAGTAGTATTCCATTTCTTCGAAATATTGTTTCCAATAACAACCTGAGAACGCATTTGCCATGGCATTTTCTCTACAGGAAAAAATTAATGATAAAGCTTTTAAGTTATATAAACTATTTGTAAAGCAAAAATCAGCCATGAAATTAATCTTAATTAATTAACGATGAGAACTCAAAAAACTCAAAACATAATCAAGCAGAAATGATTTCAGTGATAAAAATTGGAACTAATAACCATTTCAAACTAAAAGCTGAAAAATATTTTTAATTCATTCAATTTAAGAGTGGAAAAATGCTTTAAATTGAAACCGAAACCAAAGCCATAGCTCACAAAGCTTCAGATATCTTAAAAACTAATTTGCTAACAGATCTGAAATTTGGTGGCAAGCTTTTCAATGATATGAGCTATTAGAAAATGCAAAAAAAATTTCGGTAAAAGTGAAATTTTTAGGGTATTGTGTAGCCTTAATGTGAGCAATCGTTCTTGAGATCTTTATAAAATAAATGATTAAATATATTTTACAAAACTTTAGGTATCACACTCATTCAATGTATTTAGGAAAGGTGTCTTTCCTTCGTATCCAAATCATAACAATAGAATATGTTGACAGTAAACCTATTGTTGTGCGTAGATCAGGGTTCATGGATTTTATGTTAATAGTCCCAAAGATCAAAATAGTCGTATAACAATAATGAAATTTACTGTAGAAAAACTCTCCTTAAAGTAAAAGATACAAAAGTAAAATTGTACAATAAATTCCAGATGGTCTACATACATTCTTCAGGTCTCGGACACAACTATCAGAATCTTAAAATAAAGGCACGTGACGTTGAAGTTGATTCACAAGAAACCACCTGGTTGTAGGCAATTGAACTCTTCAACAGCTGAAGTAAAATATAAGTTGAAGGAATCTGGAGTACCTGTTTCGCTCAGGGAAACTTAAACTCCTATCTGGATGACTGTGAGTTGCATTAGTTCGGCTTAACCTTAACCCATTGCTGCATTTAGTGATAATAATAACTTAAAATTAAGTTAACATTGTTAAGAAAGTTTACATTATCATTAAGAAATTTAAAATTATAGGTGAAAAATATATGAAAATTTAGGTGTGAGATGTGTAATAAACTTTATTTCAAATATGTATGTGTAGGATGTTTGTATATAATTGCTAGTATTCTGTGACAGCCTCGGACTGGCCCGGCAAGCAGAGCAGCCGACTTGATTTCAGGTTGAAGGAAAAGAAAAACGAGCAACGCAGGGGACCTACTTCGTCAGATTCTCCCACGGTCTGAAAGTTGCCCAGAAAGAGCAACTATTTAAAGGCCGTATCGCACGTACACGTTTCGAGAATGTGTTCGTCCAATTCGAGCAATTTTTTCTTAGTTGCCATAGCAACGGCTTTCGAACAACTTTTTGCTAGTGAACTCAAAAAGTTGTTCCAAATAAAAGCTTGGAATTCCATCCAATGGGGTTCTTCGGCGCCCTACGTCATAAACAAGATGGCGGTTTCGATTTCGTCCAACTCATCAGATATGACGTATAATATTTTAATGGTGTGTAATATTTTAACTGCGTATAATATTTTAAAAGAATGGTGCTCATTTCTGTTTACGCCCATCAACAAAAGCTCGAACGAAATAAAAGGAATAATTTTGGATGTTCGTTTTCCGTTGCAGAAAAATCAGCGAGTAATTTCTCAATGTGGAGATAGAGTGTGGCTGACGTAAGAGCATGTTGTTTTGTTTACAGCAACCTTTCCCCCTCATATTAGACAAAAAATTGGATGAAAAAGTTGCACGGAAAATGTACGTGTGATACGGCCTTTAGAAGCATTAGATGATAATGTGAGGACGAATCAGAGGGCAGCCTATGAAACCATTTAGAAGGGTCTGTCTTTGTTGAAGGAAATATCAGATACCGGAGCGATACCAGAGCTCGCTTCGCTATTAGCTGACCCACTCTTCTCCCATTGGGAGAGAGCGAGTTCGGTTAATTAACATGGAAAAGTGAATGAAATATTACAGTGGAGTAGAAATGATAGAAAAATATAAAAGACAGAAATAATTAGATTAAAATATTGAGTGGTCTATTGAAGAGTGGATTTAAAGTGTATTTCTCAATACGAGTAATTACTCTACTATTTATGGCAGTCGATACTGTTAAAGAATTTGTTTGAAATATTTCTAAAGACTTCTTTAATTGTTTGTAATTTTAAAAGTTGTTCCGAGCTCTTCGTTTATTATGAACCACATAGCATTTGTAATTATTTTGAGAAGACTCAAGCACAACTTAATGTTAAAATAGGCTGCGTGACCCCAGATTGGACATGCATATGTTAACACTTTTTGAGAATCAAAGCTGAAGTAAAACTGGCCCAGTTTCAGCAAGCGATCACAATTTATAGTCTGTATGTCTACCTTCTAATGCAGTGTTTCAGAAACTGGGGCACGTCCTCCTAGGGGGGCGTGATAACCCTAGAAGAGGGGCGTGAGCCTATTGAAAAGTCGAAAACAAAATATTATTTTAAAAAATTTCTTTTTTGTTGAAAATAAACAAAATACATTCTGAGATAATAAAAAAAAAGAAAAAAAAGAAAGAAATGTCTGCGTGTATCAGTGTGAACACGTGGTAGAAGTTAACTTCTTTGGCTTATATGCATTGAATGGTATAATTAAGTTTTATTTTGAAGTAATCTTATATAGAATTAACAAATTTATTATTATCATTATTATTTCAAACTGTATTTTTAAAAATAATTAGGATGGAAAGGGTATAAGTATAAGCCAAATTTTCATTTTCAATACATAAAAAAAAATATTTTATACATTTACAGAAAAGTATTATTATTATTAGTCTACTTCCATTATGCTTATGGGTGTTGCAGTACATACTTTTGTTATCAAAGGCTTGTGGTAGCTAATATAAGAAATTTAGGTTGTGCACTCAATATTGTTTAAGAATCTCAAAAACACTGCATCAATCGTAGTATTCGGTTTTGTCATTGATATCCTTCTGTTATTTTGTAGAAATAAGGTGAAATTGGACTTTTTGCGTCTTAATGTTTCCCTTATTTGAGGTAAATCTGGAAACACAAGCCATATTGTCTTAACTAAAAATTCATCACACATTTGTTTCTACATGAATTAGCTTTTCAACTGTACCATTTGCCAATCCATCTCTCACATCAATATTTGTGGTAATCATGCAATAAATATTATTCACATAAACTGTTTGATAAGGCGATCCATTTGTATCAATTAACGACATCTTATGAAGTTTTTGACATACGAAAGTTTCTTATGCTTTTGAAGTACAACCAGTATATACATCTTTTGCAGTTGAAGTTATTCTGTCCGCATAAGCATTCAATATATATATTTTGTTATTATACTCATTAACGGAATTGTTAGTGTTGAATAATTTATTTTTGAGGCCCTTGCTTCACTTCTTCCCAGTAAAAACCGAGACTAATCAGAGCTTTTAATTTCATAAAGTTGTTCCCGTTTCCAATTTTGAAGTATAGAAAAAAAGGGTTTTTCCCTTTGATTCATTTGGTTCATAAAATTTTAGATTTCGCAATAAAATCGGTCTAACGATGGTCTGTTTCGGTTGCTTATAAATGGTTGTAGAAGTTTTGTTATGTACAATTACCAAAGCCTGAATTTTTTTTTATTCAGTTTTCCCATTTTTGATGACAATAGGTCAGACCCGGGTTTTTTTCCCCTCTCACATCGAAATTTGACGACGCAGGAGTTTTCAATGGCTAGAACTGAAGTATTGCCCGGTAGATGTTAAATTTAAAATAATTATCATGAAGAGTTTATACTCTTATATAGATGGGATAAATCTTTAAATATATCGTCTTTTGCTTACCGACGGCAAAATTTTTCAATTTTTTCCCCCTTTGAGCAAATTTTAAGGGTTTTTGGGAATTAATTTCTGTTGATCTTTTAATAAAAGGGTGATTTTGCTTCAAATTTTAAATTACAGTATATGTCACTTTCTCTAAATAAATATATAAACTACAAAGAAGTAAGACTAATAGCTTACTACCATATAATATTTTTACATTATTTAAGCTGATCAAAAGTTCGAGTTCATAACTATACACTCATGGACAAAAAAAATAGCACACCAAGACCTAATTGCGGGATCGTAACCAAACTTGGCATGAATGGACATGTTAGGGAGATATACAAATGATTAGAAATGCAGAGTGATTGCGCATTACGTATAGCCGGTAGAGGGCGTTTAATGTCGTTCTCAGTGGAGTAAAAAACAGGTGACCAAAGCTTGTTTAGGTGTGCTGAATCGTTTACAAAGTAAGAGCTGAGGTAAACATGTCATTACACCTTTTTCGAAGACACTATGAGCAGTTTGAGAGGGGAAGAATCATCGGCATGAGGGAAGCTGGGTGGTCAGCTAGGTGAGTAGCTCGTCAATTAGGCCACTCTGTGAGGAAGTGTTGGGACCAGTGAATCCGAGAGATGTCATTTACACGAAGACAAGGCTCAGGACGCCCTCGACAGACCAGTCATCCAGAAGACCGCCACATAGTAAGGAATACACGCGTACAGCCAACTGCTTCATCGGTCACCATCCAGGCACAGGTAGCACCTTCACTAGGGACCAGTGTGTCTTCTCGAACCATACGAAGGGGCCTGGCTGAAGAACATTTGGGATCCTGGTACCCATTAAGTGTGCTTTCCTTGACGCCCACCCAGCGACGCCTCCGTTTGGTATGGTTCCGTGCACGAGGAAACTGGACTGCAGTGGAATGGAACCAGGTCCTCTTTAGCGACGAATCTAGATTCAATCTCAGCAGTGATGACAATCGTGTTCGTGTGTGAACACCCAGTGGTAAACGCCTCAATCCTGCCTTTGCTTTACAGCGATACACCGCTCCCACAGCTGGTGTGATGGTAAGGGGTGCCATTGCCTACAATACACGGTCACAGTTAGTATTGTTCCGTCACACCATGCCTGCCCAGCGGAATGTCCATGTCATCCTACCACCACATGTGTTGCCACTCATGCAACGGCTCCCAGGAGCCATTTCTCTACAAGTTAATGCTCGGCGTCACACGGCAAAAGTTTCACAAGACTGTCTCCGCACTGTTACTACCCTTCCTTGGCCTGCCTTTCCCCAGATTTGTCTCCAATCAAGCATATTTGGGATCATTTGAGACGACAGTTGGGTATCCTACGAGTTTGAACGAATTAGAAGCAAGGTTACAGCAAATATGGAACAAAATGTCTCAAGACATCGTACAGAACTTGTATGCCTCAATGCCCGATCGTATCGCATCGAGCATTCGAGTTAGAGGGGATTCAACAGGGTATTAAATCGCTCTTTTGCCTTTTTCTCTGAAATAGATGATCCTTTCTCTTTGATTTTCTAATCATTTGCTTATATCAAAGTAGTCATTACGTATGTAAAATTTCGTTTCATTTTCATGACTCTTTCTTGGTGCTCTAATTGTTTTGTCCATGAGTGTATATTCCTATTCAAAGAAATTTGTGTGTGTGTGTGTGTGTGTGTGTGTGTGTGTGTGTGTGTGTGTGTGTGTGTGTGTGTGTGTGTGTGTGTGTGTGTGTGTGTGTGTGTGTGTGTGTGTGTGTGTGTGTGTGTGTGTGTGTGTGTGTGTGTGTGTGTGTGTGTGTGTGTGTGTGTGTGTGTGTGTGTGTGTGTGTGTGTGTGTGTGTGTGTGTGTGTGTGTGTGTGTGTGTGTGTGTGGGTGTGTGTGTGTGTGTGTGTGTGTGTGTGTGTGTGCGTGTGTATAAAAGGCTGAATGATGTATAAAAGACTGAAGATGAAACTAAGAAATTCTCAGCCCCCAATTCTATTTCAAATTAACTCCGTCCTCACTAAAATAATATTACCAATTACTTTGAAAATGTAATTAAAAAATAATTTCAAAATTTAAAAAAATTTTGTTCGTGAATGGGAATCATGATCTATTCTTATGTCTGATTACATCACCTTATTATTGTAGATCTTTCTTAATGTGATGCGAAAATGTTTTTACAGTTGCATTAGGCTTGAAATTTCGAAAGTGGAGTTTACATATTATAATGTTACGAAAAGCTAGAGTAAAATATTTCAATAATTCTAAAAATTTGGATATTTCGCCTGTTAAGTGAAATTCCTTTGAAAAAACATAAGATTCGAGCAGTAGACTTCTATTGTTCTTTTTGCATTTTAACAACAACTGAATCACTCACTTGCTCTCAAGCGCTGTTTTTCTAAATAAGGAATTCCTATCTACAATTAAATAAATAAATTTATAAAAAATAAAACGAAACGGCATCTGCTGTTTTGAACAGACTGTGCTCTAATTGACTGATTTTAAATTTCTTTGAGCATCTTCTCTATAAAGAAATGGTGTGGAATGGTGTGAAATGGTCTATATAAATTTTGAACCAATTTGTGATTAGCTTGTTAAGATTTTACAACTGTTGGAATAATTTTATAAAAACCCAGCGTTTCTCTTACTGTGGGGCGCACCCTTCTAGGGGGGCGTGATAACTCTACGAAGGGGGAGCGAGTATATTAAAAAGTCGGAAACAAAAGATTATTTTTAAAAAATTACTAATTTACTGTAAGTAGCAAATAAAATGCATTCTGACATAATAAAAAATAAAATACACATGTACACTGATACAATACAATTATAAATGTATCAGTCTATGTAATGTATTTTATAACTAATTTAACGATACTAAGTTAAGAACAAGTTTGATTATTACTAGTGATCGTATGAGTTTGTATTAAAACTTATCTTGATAATTATTCGGTTTGTAGTTAATCCCTTAATTATAAACCACGATTCGTTCCCCAATTTAACCGTTTTCCAAGTAGATGCTCATATGGGATGTTTTTTTTTGGGGGGGGGCAGAAAAGGGATTAAATAAGCAAATCCTCTTAAATAAATAAATACTTCGCAAACACTGTCAAAGTCCTTTTATTGCATTCCAAAGCCTTCGGAATAATTTTATGGACAATAGTGCACAGAAAGGATCGTACTTCGGAAAGGCGTATATATACGTCCAGAAAATTAATGCTTTGGCTGAGTGAGATGTTTATATATGCCGGTGGCACTTAAGAGCTAAAGTCGCATTGTAGCTTTAGTTTCAAACTATAGTATTATTGAATTCAATACATTTTTATTGTATGGAGGGGGGCGCAATGAAAATTATGATTATGATTGAATATTGTGTCGCGAATATTTAAAATTTGAGAAGCACTGTTCTAATGCTTTCAAAAACTCCACTAACGTCAAAGGTCATGATTTTCTAGATTTTTCAAGAAATTTAAAGGTGCATCCTTATGATCACCAAATCGCAAAAAATGGTCGATAACATGGTCGCAAAATGCAAAATTTGGTAACCAAAAATATCACAACTTGACTGTATCTCCAATATTTTGCTAAGTTCCCATTGAAACGCCATTATAATGTAAGGGAGGGTGTTGCTTGCAAATATTACAGTTTTATCACAATATAAATACAAAAGTAATATCATCTAATTAAACATGCCGATTTCAATTATTTACACTATATTTTAAGATAAAATTAAATAATAAAATATACAAAATTCGTAACAATATTGAATTTTTTTATTAGTATCTTTTCTCTTAGGAACAATAGTAAGTCTTCTCCTTACTTCAATGCATTCAAAGATATTTATAAATACTTCAAAAATATTAAGTAAAAATTAACACTTCAAATACTTCGCCACCTTCCATCTGAGTTTGGATGATTGAGAATTAAAAGAGAAAGTTCTTCTGAGACATATATGTATTTTACAATAATTTTTTTAATGATGTGTTGCATAATATATTTTAATGGATTTATGTACTTTATTTTTTGTATAAATACTGTTATATTCCTTGGGAAAAGAATATCAGATTTAATAATCAATAAAACAATGCTGAAAATTTTTTTATTTCTGAATTAATGAAATTTTCTCTCTTTTTCTTTTTTTTTTTCCTTTTAGATGTGGGATTTTTTTTTAGATTTGTGTTTATTTATCATTACTATTTTATTTATTTTCATTCATTATTCTTAACTAAAACATAAATATAAAGATAACTAAATATAAATATCTATTCATATATGTATATGGATGTACATAAATACTACATTATTATTTGTTTGCTGTAGAAATAAAAAAAACCAGGAATTATATTTGAAGACATAAGTTTTGCTAAAGCAAGAAATACGTTTATCACACACATTTCGCACTGGAATTCAGTTTTGAAGAATGAATTACACAACACTACAAATTTTTCTCTCTCTGTTAATGTGTGAACTCGGTTTTAACTCTTCAAAGCTTTAATTATTCATGGACCAAACTAATGAAAAGTAAAGATGCTTAAATGGCCTTTTGTTTAACGGCAGACGGAATTGTTAAATTTCGAAGGGTTGCTGCAATACATCAAGGACATAACAGTTGGCGCCATTGGCATGGCCTGACGTAAAATGGTAGCCAAACCTCATAGAGTCAAGAAACTAATACTCTTTTATAATTAACAAAATTAATTCCTTTTCTGGAAATCTGGTGGACTATCAGAGTAAAGTATAATCTGATTATTTCCTCGATTATTTTTTCTTAATTATTTATTATATTCATTTTAAAGATTTTAAATTTATGAAAGTATATCGAAAGAAGCAAGCAAATTGAAAGTAACAACAGCTTTCATATATTTACTTTCCAAAAAAACTTTTAACTAATTTAAAATACATAAAAATGTAGCTGTAAGATTTACAAATGTTGTGACATTTTAAGTTCTATCTGTGCATTAAAAGATAATAAGGCACTTACATATTATCGCAATCGTATTGGCAACATTACATGAAACGAAGCAAATGGTTGCCAATTCAGCTCGTACTACACACGTCAAATCATGGTTACCAACTTGACAAGTTATCCAAAAAGTTGGCATTGTTGCGATGTTACGTGAGTACTGATAATTAATCGAAGTACATTAGAATGATAACTATGAAAATCTAAATTTATGTATTTGTTCAAAACATCGATCTAGAGTTTTCTTACCTTTTTATAACAAGGTTTTAACATTTCACCTTTGATTCAAATTAGACTTATTATTATGCGAAAAATACAAACAATTGTAGATATCAAAGTAAAGTTTAAATTATTGCAAGTTTCATTTTGTAAATCAATGCTATTCTCAATATTTATTTTTATCATTAACTGTTAACAATATGAATGTCATGTGTAAAGGATTTTACTTAATCAATGAGAAAATAAATCTAAGAAAAATATCATTCTTTCTTCAGCAGCAAAAGATTATTTTTAGGTTACGAGTTGAAATTTTTTACAGATGCTATATATGTCTACAAACTAAATAATTAAAACAGAACCAGTTTTAATGATCATTTATCAAATGTATCCCCTTTGATGTATTAGGAACTTTTTAACACATAGGTGTTACTTAACAACATTAGATGTAACAAATAGAAACAAATAAATCCGTTTTCTATTATGGAGACATCGAATAAATTCTATTGATGCATCGAGAATTGCTTTCCGATGTCAATTCACTTCTATTCTTTGTAACCTTTTCGCAGAAAACATAAAAATCTTACCTTTGTTAAGAGGAAGCAAATAAAATGACCTCGTTTCCAATTCCATGATAGAAAAGAAATCTTTTGTGGCAATCGCTGATAAATGAAACATTTTTTTACGAGAGGGAGAGAAAATGACTTGCTTATCAGAAATCAATTTAGTTGGAAAATGGTTACAAAAGTGTTTTGTATGTTATTTTGTAAACGTCTTGAATTTCTTTTTGGAAACTTTGATTTTATTTTGTTTTAGTTTTTGTATTTCCAGTGTTCTGCACGAAAATGCTTAAATGTTTACACAAAAAAATTACTTTAAAAAAATTCTCGAGAAATTTTCAGGAACATTTTTTTGTTTATATATATATTTAAAAAATACATTTAATTATTTGTGTACATTTTTTTTGGTAATTCTTTCTTTTTGTAATATTTTTCAGAATTTCTTTAAACAAAAAAATAAATAAAAAATTCTAAAAATGTTCTTAAGGGAAAAATTTCTTTATTTGATAAGATATTTCCGTTTTCATAAATTATTATTTTTTTTCGTGAAAACATTTTTCAGTAAAAAATACCATTTTGGAGAAAAAACATTTTTTCAACAAAAGATGAAAATTCACCCTTTTATAAAAATAATGTAAGAATTTTTTATCTAATTAAAATATATATAAAATTCAAGTAGGTTGCAGCATTATGATTCGAAAATTGTTTATCTGATATCTTAAAACATACTAAATTTTAATTTCATTTGAACATTTTAGTTTATTTATTTAAAAATATAATTCGTGATTCTCTAGATTAAAAAGATCTAACGCAAGAAAAGGAAAATTAAATTTAATGATGCTTCACATTGGCTGCTATTTTTTAGTCATAATATTTTAATACAAATCTTCCATAACAAACTGTAATTATATCTTCAAAGCAGTGCCAAAACATTTCTTTTGAATTTGCCATATATTTTTAATGTATTTGAAATGAATTGCTTAGCTTATAGAAAGGGACATATTTATTCAATACAAATCAAATTTTATCTTTGACCGAAATATTCTGTCTTTAAATAATCATTATCAAACTTAATATAAGAAATTTAACTTCTTCAACTAGAGCCAATAAAGTTTTTCATAATAACTGCCATATCGTAATCTCTAAATGAGAATTCTAACCACGGAATTTCTGGCTGTTTATATAAATGTCTTTCTTGTTAAACATTTTACTTCAGTAACGCGTCTGTAAAGGCCTTTTCTCTTCTTACCTTCTCTTTCCCGTTCAATACTCTAACTAAGTAGAAATGTTTTTGCATGTATCATGTGTTCCTTCACAAGACGAAGCACACGTATGAAAGTACCTGGTGTTTCAAAAGTCGCGCACATCACATGGTAATTCTTGTTGCTTAAAAAGGTTGTTGAGATTTTTGTCACTAGATGACAGCAGTGGTCCCATTATAAGAAGTTTTGAAAATAGTAGGCATCAGTTCCAAAATACTTGTCAGTTATAATCAGTTGAACACAACGGTAAGTGTATGTATTTTTTCCAAGAGCAAAGAATAGTAATCGTGGAATTTTATTTCGCTACAAAATCTCGTTGCCTATGATAAATGCATTTCAGCAGAAATATCCAACTGAAACAGCACCAAATACATCAACGATAACACGTTTAGGGCAACGTTCTGTGACGCAGGATCGGTTGCAGACAGGAAGCAATCGGGTATAGCGGCCATAATGAAAACGAAAGTGGCAGATGGGAGACCGCTTTCCAAAGAAATCCAATGAAAAGACCATCCGTCTACATAAACATCATTACGGGAAATTTATTTTCGTTACATGATGGTATCTTGTTCACAACGGTTATGAATTTATTTGTAAAAAAGTTTTAACTTCAATTCTTCGATGATCGTGTCATTTTCAAAGAACTTAGGCCATCATATTCCCTGAACTTGTCAGTTTCAGATTTTTTTTCTTTGGGGATATCTGAAAATTGTTACCTTCAAAGATGATTCCCAAACGCTTGATGAACTTAAGAGTAACATCCTTCAAGTAATATCGGATATTAAATCTCACACTCTTCGTAAAGTGTCCAACTAATCTGGTAAAAAGTTCGACTGTGTGTCCAGGAAAACGTACATCATTTTGAACATTTATAGTGATTTAACCATGTCTGACACCTGACAATAAAGATAACCGTTCAATCTTTTTGTGTCCTTTATTCTCTTTGGTAATATAATTCATCTATCTTTAAAACTTAATCACAAAGGTTCATGTGCGTGACTTTTGAAACTCCCGGTATCTCACATAGCAAAATGACCCCCAGAGGTTACAGTTAAAAGAAATACACATGACAACGCATAACAAATATTGCTTCCTTATGCAATATTTCTTATAGTTTTTCAAAAGTTAAATCATTTTATAAATAAAGACTGATTTATGAATAAGTTCATACTTATACAACTATAGGATTTCTTTTTTACCAGCGACACACCAACACCAAAAGATTACAAATATATATATTTTATCTGTTTTTAACATATCTTCTTACTGCAGTCACAAATTTTAAAAAATCATAGTATTTTTCATAATAATATTTTTAAACAGTATTTGAAAAAACAATACATAAGTTGTAAATATTATTCATTTAACAAAACAATTCGAACAAAAACATTTATTACATGCATTACATTTATGTATTTATAGACATTAATTATATGAAAACTTAATGTTTCGCGAAATATATATATATATTGAAAAGAAGAAATAACTATTAATGGAATATCAAAAAGAAATAACACAATTCTCAATAAAAAAAATTACTTTCAAAACTAGTAGCTGTGGTGATGAAAAGTTAGTAGCATATTATCTGAACTGTCATTTATATATATATTTGAATAGAAGAAAAATTATATATATTTATTTATAACACACACAAGAAGATTTTACAAAATAGACTTCGAACATAAATTTCTCTTAGAAATAAAACTCAGCAATGTATCTAAGCAGAAGTCTGAAGTGATTTTAAATATAATTTCGTGCTAAAGAACTAAAGAATATTTTTTTCACATATTGGATAAATCTATATCAATTAATCTATTCCATATTCATTCTAGATAGAAATGTTCGACTTGAAGTTTCGCATTTTTTAGCAAAATTACAGATGACTTTATAAAAGTATTTCTTTTGTCTGCATAAGAAAAATTATGCATAAATATCCATTATTATAACTATTACTGAGATTCTTATTTAAAATATTTTTTCTCCTTCATCGACAGTAGTGTGTCTGCTTAACAAAAATATGTAAAGCACTAGCATTTTGACCACGATAGTGAAAATAATATAGAGTCCCATGTCTCAGAGCTCACAGATTTTTTTCTAAAATAAACTGTATATTTGATTTAAAGCCAAACTTCTCCTCTTCAGAATTCTAAGGGAAGAAAACAGCCTATATATATATAATATAAGCTCAGACATCAAGCAGAATTTTTCGCTTGCATAAAACTTTTTGTTTTGTATTTTAAGCAGTCTTTTAAAAATGTAACTACTGCAATTTAAGCCAAAAAAAATTTTTATAAGCTTTTTAGAATTTTTTTTAAAAAATTTATTACAGGAAAAATTAAAACTTCTGGAGATATATATTGTTAAGTTGATCGGGTTTCGAGGATTATGCCAATTCAGTCAATGCAATTTAATGCAAAGAGCAAGACAGTTCCTTAAGAGCGATGATAATTTATTGTAGGAAATCCAATTCTTGAAATACAGGATTCAGCAACAATAATCCCAAAATAAATCTCAGAAGGTCTTCACACCTTCCACAGCACTCAGACATAGTTATCGGTGTCTAAAATACACGTAAATAAAAGATCATTCACAAGCAATCGCTCGCGTTCAACAGCCGAAGTAATCACTTCAACAATCAGAAAAATACTAACTGATCACTAGTTGAAACCAGACTGACTCACTTTCGGCGAGGGTCTCTCTATCTATATCCCTTGCGGATATTTCGCGAAACAGCCACTTGTGACATAGATCTTGAAATTAGTGGGTTTCTCTACTAATCTCTAGAAGAATCCAGAAGGTCCTGCATTCGCCAAAAATGGTCGCCAACATGATCACCAAGTCGCCAAAGTTGCCAAATTGGTCGCCAAAAATGACTCCAATTTGGCTCGATCAAGATTTCGCCAAGTTCCCATTGAATCACCATTATAACGTAAAGGACGGCATTGCTTGTGAATATTAAAATTTTAACGTAATTAAATCTAATTTAGAGTAAGATATATAAAGGCATTGCACATCCAAATACAAATTATTTACACTGTTTTACTCATATTTCGCAACAATATACATATTCTAGTTGTGAATTGAATGAAAAAACTCGAATATTTAAAACCATTTATGTAATTTTTTATTTTTTTATTTATTTATTTATTTATTTTTTTTTTTTTTTGGGGCAGACATTTATTTTATGGTATTATTAAGTTTAAGGGGAAAGAGTTGCAAATACAAGTTTAAATACAATTACTCTATTTTGTAAAAACTCAGATAAGTTGAAATTATCTGTTTCGTTGTTCAAAGGAATGTATTAAGAGTCCGCTAAGAAATTATAAGAAAACATTATAAATCTGAAAATTGTGGTTTAAATTATGATTTAAACAGATGAAATGTAATATTACAATATACTTATGATTATTAAGCTTCAAAAGTTTTGAATATTGAAATAAATTATCAAAAAAATTAGTTAACTTTTCATTTAAATAACCTGATGCTTAAGTTCAATTTTAGAAAATTGCTGCTATTCTTTTAAAATGGCTAATTCTAGTTCATTAGCTGATGAGAACTGTTAATAATTATCACAAATTTCCTGATATAATATGCCCAAAGAGTCCATAGAATTCAAGTGTGGGCTTCTTTTTGTTGACAAAACATTCCTCCCATTTGTTAGATGAACCATTCGTTCTCTCTGTTCTTTCAAATAGTGTTTTCAGTAGTTCCAATAGTGTTTAATTTGAACCCGATTTAACACTATAAGTCGTCGACATGAAACAAAAACTAAGAAACTAACTTAACACAAATAATAAACTAATGTTTTATTGACTTCAAATTGTTGTTTCCGAATACGAAGGGAAGATCAATTTAGTTATCCTCGTCTAAATAATTAAATTACACTTATCTGTAATCATTAAAAGAATTTTTTTGTTCTTCGATGAGATGAATACACTGAAACACGGTACTTTTTTCCCCTACGTAACAGTCTCTTTGGGGAAAATTGAGTTTTACAAGAAAGTTATCTTCCCAGCATGGATTTTAAATTTGTGATAATGGCAACCCTAGAAAGCAGAACAGGGTTACCAGATTGATAAATTTATCGAATTTGTGACAAATTTGGTGAAATATTATATCGCCGAGGAACCATTAAGAATTCCCTGAGATCAACTGTTCTAGAAATTTCAATGATGCTGAGGTTGATGAAGTTCAGAAGCCAGACAGTCGAGATTCGAATCTGCTTATGCATTGTACGTCAGTGATAGTGATCTAGTGGCACGCGTGCCATTGAACGCGACACAATATTTTGGGCACGCCATTGACTAAAACAGTTAGCATTGTAGTTCGAAATAACAAAGTTTTCTATGAAGTATCACGAACAAACGAGAGTAATCGGTTGCAGGGCGCACACACGTTCGTTATTGCCCTGCCTTAGTCACGTCATGGACTGTAATTGCTAATGATGCAAAGTTTGTATAGTCAATTTCGTCGACACATCTGTATTTTAAAGTTTATTTGTTTTATATGTGGATTTTAACTGCTATTTATCATGGCAAGTTTAGCACAAAAAAGTGCAAGATAGTAAGTGTAGCAAATAATTTCCACTTGGGGGACCAAGAAGTTTGGCACGATTAGTAAATGCGACAAAACTGTGTGTGCTTGATGTTCTGAAACAGTGGTATGTGAAATATTGTCTGAAAAAAAGGCATTTTGGAACAAATCCTTTCGTCAAAAAGTGAACCAGAACAAAAAGAATAATTGGTTAGGAACCATTTTGCAGATAACTCCAATTCAACATGTATTCTGCAAATAATAACATCTTACAATAGTAATATAAGTTATTTGTCATCTAATGTACAACAGCATAAGTCATACTAATGTTACTTTGCTTTGAATTACTCGTATAACTAAAATATTTACTACTATACAGTTAAAAATGTACTTTTTCGTTGTAAATAAAGAGTGTTGAGTTGTTTAGTATTTAGTTTTATTATTTTACCAATGATCACAAGTCAAAATATTTGACGACAAGTCTATACCTCATTAAACATGTCTTTAAAAAATGGCACGTTGATCCAAGAGTTCACCTCCTCTGGTCTACGATAAGACAAAGAGATTATCTGAGTTCCTGATAGCGGAGCTCTACAAGAGAGCCTTTTCCGGAGCAATGATAAGCTTGTAAATAAAATTGCGTTTTTGACTACTGTAAATAAACTGTGTATACAGGGTGTAACTAAACTCTGCGGCAAAACTTTAAGGGGTGATAGCACACATCAAAACAAACAATAGTAAATAGGAAACTTAGAACGTCTAAGAAACGTCAAAAGTCTTCTGAAAGAAATAGATGCCATTAAAGTTTAGGGTCCGAAATTTCAAATGATTATAAAAGACGGAAAAATGGGTCGATTCGTTAGCGGTTTTCGCTAAAATTATTCTTTGTCAGTATTTTCTTGAAAAATAAATTTTAAAGATAAATCTAAACAATGTAGATAGAGCGCACTTTAGACTTTGGAGGAACGAACAACTACTTTTTACTGTTATTTTTTGTATCACATTAAATGCTTTCAAAAGCTTAGGCTTAAACTTAAATTTTGAGCTCAAAATCTGAATCCTTAGAGGTGGTTAAGTAGAGCAAACTAAACTGAGTGCAGCAGGTGAAATTTGAACCCCTGAATCAGTTCAGTTATTCACGATCTTGGATGCTCGGTTGTAGACTAGACAGCAACTACTACCCACTTAACGTAAAATAAACAAGAGGGGGATAACAAAATTAAATAAAAAAGTTATTCATAGCAGATATTAGCGATTTTGCACGAAAGGTCCTGCGGTAGCCCAGTGGTTAAGGTATCGGATCATGGCAGGCATGTCATGAGTTCCAGCCCAGTACCACTAAAGACCCGCCATGTAGGGCAGCGATGCACGTTAAACTTGTCGAGAGCTCAATCATTCTCCCGTTGATGTGGTGTGGTAATTAGGAAAGGGTGCCAGCTCAGGTGTCGTCCTCGTCACTTGACCATGGTTCAAAATTACGAAGTCCGTCACCAAAAGCCCTCTTGTAGCTGAACAGTGCAACGTTAATATTCATTCACTCACTCACTCAGTCACTCACATTTCTCCGTGCAAAAAACCCGATTTGCACACAATGTGTAGTAAACAAGGACTTAAGTATGTGGTGCTAACTGTATGTAAGGATGTAAAGTGCTGTAAAAGCTCTGATTGGCTGCATTCATCGTGTTTTTGACGGCTATTGGGATAGTCAGCTACACTTATCAAGAAAGGGCCTATATCCATTTCATCTACGGCGTTGCGTATGGAAATCCCTGAGCCGATTATGGGAAGATTTCCTTCGAGACTTTTTCCGAACCGAAAACTTCGGAATGCTTAGATCGGCGTTTTCAGAAACCGGTTCGTTTGTTAGGGGATACAAGACACAGGGGGGTACCAAGGTGCGAGGGATCCGGAACGAAGAGCATGTGTTGCGTGAATTCGAGCAACCGGAGACGAGCACACGGACTGTATTAGCGTCCAAAAGTGAGCCCAAGGGCGGTTTTGCGAGTGTTGGGAACCGAGACCTTCGACCCCATGCGCAGCCGGTGCCTGAAAAGCAACGCCATCATCACCCTTTTTCGATTTTTCACGATGGTTTTCTTCAACGATTGGCTGTGCCCAGACTTTGCCGCACAACGTGCTATTCACCGATGAATGCAGTTTCAGTCGAAGGCATTTTCAAAGTGCACAATGCACACAACTGGACGTACACTAACCCACACCTATTGTTCTCATATCAATAGAATTTCAGCGTCAATGTGTGGGCCGGAATTTCCACCATCGTTTGGGTCGGCCATATCTTTGCCAAGGTGCCTGGACGGCGGAACGTATCTGGTTTCCCACAAGAGGTCTTCCAGTTTTTACTGCAAAATGTTTCAGCCAACATAAAGGCTCGTAGTGGTTCCAAGCGGGTGCCTGCACATTTCGCCAATGAGCGAGTGCTTTAATACATCTATCCAGGGGATGGATAGGACTCGGTGGTCGAAATTGGCCGGACACGGCGTCTGGCCTCCTGCCTGATTCTTTTTCTGGGGTATAAGAGTCTTGTTTCGCAAGTCCCGTCGACTCCCAAAAGGTCTGTGGTTGCGTGGATTGCCGTCGTAGCAGGCAAGATCCGGAGATCCTGGAGGTATTTGCTTGTTCGATAGTCCCTCCGCCCGGGGGTGTGGGCCTGCATCCTTGTGTGGGTGCTCTTTTGAGCAGTTTTGTGATCCGCTAGAATATCATGCGTATACCATTTTCTATTATCATTCATGTCATGCCCTCAATTGTTTATTTTTTTATTTTTGAGCGGAGTTGCTCATGTCATTAAAAATAGTTTTTTTATTTTGTCTTCCCTTTCTCATTTTTTTTCGTGAGGGGGTATTAGTTGCTGCCCGTCTACGACATCAAATGGGGAGAGAGTTTCAAATTTCACCTCCTGAACACAATTCTGTTTGCGCTGCTTAACCACTCCCAACAAGATTTTGAGCTCAAAATTTAAGTTTAAGTCTAATCTTTTGAAAGCATTTAATGTGATACAAAAAATAACAGTAAAAAATAGTTGTTCATTACTCCAAAGTCTAAAGCACCTTCTATCAACGTTTTCTTAGATTTGTCTTTAAATTTTATTTTTCAAGAAAATACTGGCACAAAAATAATTTTAGCGAAAACTGCTACTGAATCGACCCATTTTTCCGTTTCATATAACATTTGAAATTTCGGACTTAAACTTTAATGGCACCTATCTCCTTCGGAAAAGTTTGAGACCCAAATTTCCTTTTACTACTGTTTGTCGTGTGTACTTCCCCCTTAAGGGGTTTGTGAGTTTAGATACACCCTGTATACGCCCTTTGTCTATTAATAAATCTGTTATTATTCTAATAATTGGAAACGTTGGCTTTTTTTCCCAAATGCAAAATTGCAGCAATACCGATGGTGCCACTCTCCGCAACCAACGAACTGAATTCGAAACAAAATGATACCTGATCAGACGATTTTATTGTGCTAATTCAGTGCTTCTCAAATTTTCGATACCTGCGACCCAATTTTCAGTCATAATTTTATTCGCCCCCCCCCCTCTCCCATCCAAACAATAACAATGTTTTGAATTCAATGTACTTCGCCGTAAATCTACAATATGAATTTAATTACAAACCATTCAAATTATCAAGATGTGTGTTACATTTTATATTTTTTTTCAAGCCCATGGATACTGGTTATTGCTAATTTTGTTCTTAGTTGGTATTTTTTTAAAATCTTCCCAAAATACAGTGGATATATATATTTATAAATTATATCGGCGTATTTTATTTATGTTATAATGTATTTTGTTTTGCTTCCTTTCAATAAATTTTTTAAATGATTTCTTTTCGACGATTCGATATGCTAGTGCCCCCCTCGATGGTTTATCCCACCTCTTTAGGGGCGCGCCCCCCGTTGAAAAGCCTTTTCTAATTACTTTATAGAAGATACCCATCTGAACCTTGGCAAGGGGGATTTTTTTTCTAGCCGATTGAATCAACACTATTTCTCACTGGCACTTCTTTTTTACCCTTGGAAAAATCTCACCTATTCACTAAAACTTGTTCGTATATCCCCTTTCCACTATAAAAAAAGATGGTAGCTAAACTTTCAATAAAACTTTAGTGGAAACAATCCTTGGGTAATTTTGAGAGCGAAATCTGCGCGCGCGAAAAAGCATACTAAATTTTATTTATTTCTTAGAAAAAAGAATAAATTTTAATAAAGTTTAATTTTTAAAGTTGCATTTAGTACCGAAAAAATACGACGATCATTTTTAAACATACATGGTGAAATTTATAAGTAATATTTCTTATTTAGAAATGCATCAGTTCTTAATTTTATAATGATTTTATGATTTCTTAACAAGCATTATTATTGCTGGGTTTTTTTTTAAAAAAAAGGATTAAAAATTGTTAATGCAACGAGTGTATAGAAAATAGAATTATAGAAATTCTTATTTGTTAATCAGTGTTAAGTTTATATATATATATATATATATATAGTTAAAGGATTGTTAAATTATAGCATTGTTAAATTTTGTATATGAAGCATTACTTTATTTTAATATTAATACCCGATTTTTATGCTGTAGTATAGTACATATACATAATCCTATTTATCATGTTTTTGCCAGTTTTATAAAGGGCTTAAATTAATTTCGATACTACTGAGCTACGAATTTCAAAAAAGTTTATGAACAAGCATTTAACTACTTGTGTATATAAAAATTAAAAACAGCGCATTGAAGCGAATTAAATCTTATTTTATTGTCATGTTCCTCACAACAATTTCAGAATATTTAAATTTCAAAGATTATCATGAGCTACCCAAGTTATCTCGTCTCGACAGCCCTAAAACTTAAAACATTGTTCCTATGCTGAAGTTCTGGAGTATAGCAGCCAACCCTACTGATAAACTAAAATTTAACTCAGAAAGGCCTTTGGCACTTTTTATTTAATGCTGAAAGGATATTCAAAAAGTATTGACAAAACAAAGTATTACATTCTAATTTTGTAGAGATTAAAACTGGAAAGTATTTTGTAAATATTATAGGTCAGTGTTGCAATTACATTAACAAAATTTATGCATACATTGTGATAACATACACACACTTCATTTCTAAAGTGAGCAGTTTCGAACAATGGAAAAAAACACAGAACCGGAAAAAACTGTTCTCTGTGCCTTATGAATCAATTTTGATGTTATTTGTGAGGAGTTATTTTATTAATTTTATGTGCAATCACATTTAATATGTTAATGAAGTAGGAACAGTATTATTCTCATTTTTAATACCTATGTTTCTGTCCATTCTATAAATCAGCTGTTTGAAAATTACGAGGTCCCTTACCTATAGCCCTCGTGTTGATTTAAAATGCGACAGTAATAAACACTCCTTCGCTCATAAATGCGGTGAAGGAGTATTTATTACCGGTATTGTTTCACAAATTTAAACATTTTGTGCTACAAAAAAGTCAAAAACATAAATATTAACTGAACACATGAGAGAAAATATACTATTTGCTTTGAGTTTTTTTTAAAGCAATACCTTCTATTAATTAATTTAATTATTTCTAATTTTTTCTATGTGAAATAATGAATGTAAAGAGAAACATATGGTATTTTTTTACTACTGCACCTATTCAGAATATATGAAAATTAGAAAACAAAGATGGTGTAAAATGTGGATTATCAAAACTAATTGTAAAATTTCAATAAAATAATGTAAAATTTGAAACATTTTTTTTAAATTACGCCCGACAATGTCTTCTTGGACATAAGGCGTAAAATTTGAAACATATATCATGTAACAAACTCAAGCAAAATCACTTAATAAATAAATCGCTTTAGTACATTTTCAAATCTTTTCTCAAAACCTCTCCTTGTTCGTTTAATAAATCATTCCTTTCACGGAGGCTATAAGAAGTATCTTTGAGAGGAGCAAGTCTTCCACAGAATCGATACTTAGTAATTCTCGTTTCAATTCCGGATGGCGGAAGCCACGGAGTGAAGGATTTATTCTAATCCATTCAAAGGAAAATCCAGCTTCCCAGAGCTCTGAGACAACGCAGCCAAATTGGCTTAAGATATATTGGAAAAGTTTATACGCTTGCTTAAAATCCGAATAATTCAAATGTTTCAATGACACCGAAACCGAGTTTCTTGAAATGTTGGCAGTTGACGAAATTTAAATTTTTATCAGTTTCTAAATGCTTTGATAAACCGATGGTTTGATTGAGATTTAATAAATAAGATGCTAAAGAGGAATCTAGATTTTGAGTCTGAATTGCTGCATTTCTTTGGTAAGGAATAAAATTTATGTACAATAAACACAAAATCCTCACCTGATATTGCAACGGTATTAGGTAGAAATTCTGAAGAAATTTTTTTCAGATCATTTCTTAAAACTGAAAGATCAGTTTTGATAAATAGAAAGATGAATGATACATCTTTAATAGTTCTAAACCTAAACAATATTAAACAAGTTTTAAAGGTTTTATTTCTTTTTGCATATAATACTTTGAAAAAGCGTAGACCATAATGAAGAACGTGTCTTTTTACTAACCATATGTAAAAAAAAATCTCAGATATAATAATAAAATGATTGAAATTTACAAGGCTTAATACCCATCTGTAGTAATCTAATGCATATTGAATGTTAAAATTAATAAATAATGAAACCTACCAACGTCAATGTATGTTTAAATATGTTAATGTAAGAAGTGACAAAGATTCATAATCTCAATTAGCAATATATTCTGAGAGGTATTAATCAACTTCTGCTTTAGATCTGTGAAATTGTGTTGTGCCTCAAATTGCTTCTATACCACAAAAAATGACTAGGAATGGTGTTGACGAGCTTTTAAGTGGTAATTCAAAACTGTATAGATAGTGAATCTGGGTATTTAGACTATTTTTTTCATTTTCAAAATGATGCGAAGGTGAGTTTGAAAAAAGGTAAATATTAATCTTTTAAATTGTGAAATAAAATTTTAAAAAATAATTACCGTCGCCTTATTTTTCATGTTTGAAATCGAGGAGTTAAGTCTGCTGCATCCTGCATTAAGAAATGTACAGGTTATGAAAGAATCAAAACCTGTCGTGCACTGAAGGCTTATACATTTTGAACAACGTGCTGGATGGCATTGACTTACCAAAATACGTTGGAGGAAGCTTAGATTTCATATGTCAAAATTTACTTGCTGCAGCAATCCTATGTTCCGGGTCCCTAAAATGTAGAGCTGATAAGTTACATAATATCCATTACCGGAAAGGATCATAAGCCCTCAAGTACTTCAAGTTGGATGCTGAATATGACACTCCTAAATTCACTAAGTGTCACGTCTGACGAGTACGTGTACATTGTTGCGTTCAAATTGTAACGAAACTCTTAGAAGCAGACTAAGATTTATTGTTGACTGGTATGTCATTGATTGTGTTAGTGAGTTCATTGTATCCAGACGTGTCAGTGGCTTACCATCAAGGAAATTCTGCATAGATAAATTCTTATTATAGTCCAATATGCCTTGATTTGTGCTAACAAACAAGAGAAAATTGTATGGTAAGTCACCAATATGCAGATGAGGTTTTGTCATCCTGCATTGACGTCATATGTGCAGCCCATGTGGCTTCGAATACAGTGAGCCTACTTGGGCCTGTTTGGCAGAGTGGCAATTGTTGGGGATATCTGATTGACATTATTTCTGTTCAGTCGTAGTTTCGATCCCTGAATCTTCTATAGTTCCTGTCTCTCTCCTGCTTTTTTTATCTATAGCTTCTGTCTTTGACTTTGTATGAATGGTTCGAGAATGAGATACCAGTTAAATTGTCGCCAATGTCTCTCAGACACGTCCTTCAAGGTTCACAATTGTAAGATCCTCCGTGTTTCTTTCAAGTGCAACATTAATAAAACAAACAATCAATTAGAATTCAATCAGCCAGGATTTCAATTAGTAAATAGTTTTCTATGATCCATCCATTCCACCACACATTACTGGGGCATCACGCCTTGTGTGAATAGCAGTTTTGAGACACGAAAGTTTATTTGGTTGTACGATCACGTTTATATAAAATTCCGCGTTTTAGATAAGACTTGTATACTTTTAATCAATCATTCACAATAGCTAAACGACGATACACTTATTTTAACTTACGCTTCCAGCGCCTGATATACACGGCTGACTTGGAGTTTGTAGAACCTACGTAGCTTCAAAATACGAGGTTAATAATTAATCACTTCGAAGTTTAAAGGGTATTTCTAGACCCACATGAGCATGACCATTTCATGATTTTAATCAATTAAATTTTTCTTCTTCTTCAATGGCTCAACAGCCCTGGGTGGGTCCTCACCAGGTATCTCTACCCCTCAGGGGGCTCACCTTCTTTACGTGGGTAAAGGCGTCCCAATCCCGAGGTACCCTAGTGATCTTTTCCTTTTCCCAAGGGATTTACTATCTTTGGTAAACACGGGTGTCACGACCTCCGGGTACCCAGTGATCCTTCTCTATTTTCGACCCTCCATCTTGTCATCCAATTTCTCCTTTTCTTCTTTCCTGTCCAGACCACAGACCTATGAATGTTTGGCGCAGTATAGCCAAAACTGACTTCTTCACCATAAAACACCAAACTCATCATCATCACCAGACATCTCTACTTTTGGCAACTGTTTTTCAGTTTTCAAAGTTTAAATTATAAAGATCTTTTTTTCGATTCAATCAATCCATTTTAGCAGGGGGATCTGCCCTGAGGACTATGTTCCATCAGGGCCGGCTTTAGCAGTTTTGCCGCCCCGGACAAAAATGGAAAATGCCGCCCTTCTCTCTCTCTCTCTACATATATATATTATCTTAAGTCTTAAAAAATTCAAAATAATTCGAAATTAAGGATGTAATTACTTGTTATTATTTCAAACGAATGAAATGGAAGATAAGGAATCGTCTATTTAAGAACTACAATTTCTTCGAAAAATAGTCTACTAATGGTGGGGACCACAAGCGTTTGTTTTAATTTATAATAACTACACTCAAGACTAAAATAAAGCATCTCTTGTGGCTCTATCTACCCAAACCTCTTATTACCCTTGTCCCCTTTTGGATAGCTGGAACCGGACATCATAAGGGTGAAAGGAATGTCACTTGTGACCTCACTTTGGAATGGGAAGAATGTTACTAGTTAAAGATGTGTAAACATATTAAACTTTATGCTTTAACATATACTCTCGCTTCAAACCCTTCAAGTTTCAACATAACTGTCATTAAATATACAGAGTAAAAAGTAAAAAAATTAGGATACATTAAATGAAATATCAAATTCAGACCCAATAACATTTAAGAAAATATATCAAATTTTTTGTAACAATAAAAAATATATTTTTCAAATTTGATCGAAATACCGCCCTTAAAATCTTGCCGCCCCGGGCAAGGGTCCGGTTTGTCCGGCCCCAGAGCCGCCCTGGTTCCATGAACTTTGCCATAAAGATTTTTTTGCAGCAACGATCTTCATTCCTTCTAGGCAGATAACCAGCCCATTTAGGTCTGTAATTTGACGCATTTTACAATATCAGTTTGTTTGTAAGTATTAAAGAGTTCTAAATTAGATCTTCTCCAAGATTCATTCACTTGGAACCCACCAAGAATCTAACGTAAGATCTTTCTCTCTCCAAAATAATTATTTAACCCTTAACTTCGCACTGTTGCATTTCTACACAACATATGATTTATTTTAATTTAACAGAGTCAATATTTTTTTAATTACCTACAAATCAGTTATCTGAGAGAAAAAAAGATTACTGCAACGAAGTACATGCTAATTTTGTCACTAGATGTGGAAGTACATTTTTTCCAGAAATCACAACAATTATAAAATCTCTGATGCCACAAGAAAACGGTGTTTTTGCTATGAAAATAATCCATTATGTTTTATGCTTCCTCTTGTTTATTGACGAAATATATTACCAGGTAAGAAATTTAAACATTTTATGATGAATAATAAAATCCTCGTATAAAAAAAGTTATGTAAATTACAGGACTACTGCGCAATATTGCACTTCTGCAACAAACAAAAAAATGACTGAAATTCAATTTAAAACACTGCTTGATTCTTTTTTCATATTTTTACCTTTTATTATTACTTGAGAACTAGCTCATATAATTTTTTCATAGAAATTTAAAATTTGCGAAGTTAAGGATTAAATACCTTAACCTATATATATTTTGTATTTCCTGAAAAAAACTCGTTTAATTTACATAATTCCTTAGAAATATTGTGGTTTTCAAAAGAAATAGTGTGCAAAACACTTTTAATTCTTGAATTTTTGTGCGAAGTTTGAGAAAAAAGTTATTTATCTAAAGAATAATTTCCTTATTAACTACAAAAATTTTCAGAATATTTTGTTTAAAAATATCTCTTTTGTGCTCAAAAATAAAAAGTGATTACAAATATTTCAGTTTGAATCATTGAAAGCATTTAAAACAGTGGCGTAACATACACACCTGCAAACCCCACAATGCGGGGGAATGGGGAGGGCCAGGATTATTCGGGGCCAAAATAAATGAATAAAATAATAAATAAAATACAATTCGGTAATCGCACATTTAACTTTGTATAATTTTTTTTAAAATTTATCTTCCAATTCCCCACACGCACACAAAACCAACATTTTTTTCTTTAAGATAATACATATCAATGCGGAGAAAATTATACGCACATATTTAATTTACTGAGACTTTTCGCTTTGCAATACAAATGCCATAAACTGCTTGAGAAGTTGAAAAATTTATGCCTAAAATTGAGCAGTATTTTTAAAAATTCAGTTGATGCATCACTTCTTACGTACAACTGAATACGAAAATAATTTCTCTTTTTTAAAAAAGAAGAGGAAAGCAACATGAAACAATTTTTTGTAGCACCTTCAGCGAAATGTGTTGAGTTTAGTGACTTTCAGGGAGCTGGTTTGAGGCATATTGGTGAAATGTGATTCACCAGACCTATGTTTAAAACATGTTGTTTATAAAGAAATTCCTCTTGGGCCAATTATTGGACCCTTTCAATCCGTTATTATCTTTTTTCAAGCTAAGGGAGTAGAGATCACCGCTTACGACTTTCAAGGGAGGAAAGTCTTTTTATTTCAGAGAGACATTCTGAGCGACATTCAGAGAAGCCTATTTTCATTGAACTTCTCGTAAAGCCTTTTTCATTGACGCTATCGGCAGTCTCTAGTTGAGGTAGTGCGTCTATCTGATGCATGCGCATGAAGTAAAATCATCGAGAGGAAGGTAACAGTATAGTGCCATTTGAGTATTTTTTTTAAGTGAGACGTCATTATCCAATATCCCCCATGTTGTTCTAGTGTAACGTTAACAAAAACACAAAACCAACCTCAAATATTTCTTTTAACTCAATTTTCTACATGGAATGATCAAGGGATGGAATGCGTTTAGCATTTCAATACTGATTGTAGTTGGAATTAAATGTCACTAATGCATGGGGTTTGCACAATTGTCGATTATATTTCACTGTAAGACTTTAATTTTAAACATTAAAAAATATTTCTTTTATAGGAGACTCTTTTTAAAGTCTTTGAACTAAAAATAAAATTGGTCTTTAAAAATTGAAAACAAAGAAAAATGAATAGTCGTAAGCGAGAGAGAGAAAAAAAATTTACATTCTAAACTCCCTTAAGTAGACTGCTGGAAAAAGCTTCATATTTTTTTATTTAAACATGTGTATTTTTTCGAACAAAATAATATTCAAAAGCATCATTCCATTAAAAAAAAATTGACAAAAGTAAACTTAGACAATTTTTTTCTATATATTTTTTGCGTTCCAAACGAAAAATATGCCTAAAGCAATAGCGATGAATGGATTCTCTTAACAATTCAGACCTTGAGAAATCCTATCTGTGTCGTGTTTTTATGAGGTCCCAGTGTGTTTTAGAATAAGAGATTTCTAGAATCATTCCTTTTCATAAATAGAACGCAAAGCGCATTTAAAACGTAAATATTTCCCTTGAAGTCAAATATAAATGGAAAATTTTACCTCCTGGCTGTAATGTTTTTCTGCTTTTGTTGAAAGAGAATTTCAAAAACCGGTGTTGCATGAGTTTTCTCTGTCAATAACTTTTGGCTGGCTTGTTCGTGCTTCTTTTTGAGATTGTTATTCGTCTTTTGCCCTCCAAATATATATGTCGTTCCTTTTATCTATCAATTCCGAAAAAAAGTATGAATGCTGTATAGAATTGCGAAGAATTTATATGGAATTTATTGAAAAACATTAACGATCTTGGATGAAAAGTATATTTCAGTCCATCGGTAAAGCTGTCGAGACTCGTAGGTCGCGGGTCAGTGAGTGAGTGAATATTAACGTCTCACTGTTCCGTCGGTCGCGGGTGTGAGAGGGAAAAAAACAGACATAATCTAAAGCAGAGATACTCAACCTGTGGCCCTCCAAGCATTTTTAAATGGCCCGCTCATGGTTCATTGCTGTGAGAAATTTGCATATTTAAGAACATTGTATTAAAAATTTGGTGGGAAATTCTTTGTCAAGAAATAAAATATATCAATTTTGCTTTTTGCTGTCAGAGTCGTCGGTACCAATTGATATTCTTTTTCTAGTTGGAACGGTTACAGTTAGTGATAACAGACAGCAGTGGAGTAACGACAATTTTATGGGTGGAACTAATTTTTAACAATCTTTTATACTTGCAAGCGAAAAATATTCGAAAAAAATAAATCGTTTCAAGACAATTGGGAGGTTGACTATTTTGTAGTGAAAAACAAACATGGATGAGTAATTGTTTGATTTGTCATGAAAGTATTGTATTTAAAAATACCAATAAACAGGAATCATTAAATAATGCTTTTCCTCGAAGATCTCTTTCAAGAGGTGATAAATAGGCTTTCTTGTATGAATAATTTTTGCAACAGCAACAAAGTGTTTCGTCAGTGATAATATCACAGTGGTAACGAAGGCATCCTATGAAGTTTATTATAAAACTGGCAATCATATGAAACCGTTTACGGATGCAGAAACTGTAAAGGAGTGTTTCTTAAATGCTTCTAATTTAGTGTTTGTGACAAAAATATAAAAAATATAAAAAATAATTATTATAAAATTCAAAACAGAAGTTATAATATTTTGATCAAATTTCCACATTTTAAATTTCCAATGTTATTTTGAGTTTTGAAGTATTTCTCCTCCCTCTCTCCCATTTATCCTCATGTTGCAGCCCGCGTGAAACAGCTGACATATGTATGCGGCCCAGCAGAAAAAAGGTTGAGTACCCCTGATCTAAAGTTAACTACTTTTATTCAGGCTTTTGCATTTATGACAATTTATGAGGATGCCCTCTGATAACTAATCCCGAGAATCAAGAAAACTTATTAATCCTATTAGATACATAGAATCACTTACCTTAATTAGTTTCTTGAACATCCTGTTTCCAACTTCCTATTTCGTCAGCAGTAAAATGGACGTCTTCCACCTTTCAATGAAATCCTTCCCTTTAGATTTAATATTACGAAGTGTGATCACCGGTCGCTCACACTATAAAAAAAATAAAATATATAAATTTATACGTTCTGATTCTTGAAGATCAGCATAATAACTCAAAAGAAGTTATATAAATGTATTTGTTCGGAGGGAGGGAGTGTTTACTAACTACAAACTCTAAAACAAAGTGAGGGTTATTTGAAAAAAACCTCATTACTGCTAACCTTGGTCAAATGACAAGGACGACACCTGAACTAGCATAACACTCTCCAAACTTCTAAGCTACACCTATATGAGGGTTTTAAGTCACGACATCTTTACGTGCATGGTCCCCTCTACACGGAGGATCTTCACGGACATGAAGCCCCGAAGAGCACAACACTGACCATGAATTCGTGAAAAGGATCACCAGGTTAAAGCAGTTATTTAAGAACCTCTCTTTTGCAATTTTTTTTATTTTGTGAACTTTTTTATAGAACCAAGAACATTTTACAAATTTCTTCGTGAAATAATCTCCAAATAGCACGGAATGTTCTATTGAACTTTTTCTTCTGAAATTCGAATTTTTCTCCCTATTTTTGAATTATTTCTGGACATTTCAAATTATTTTTTCTTTAAACACAGTCTAAAATGATAAATGACTATGAATTGGTTTTGCCAAGTGCTTACCTCACCAAGAGCAATTAAATTGCGTAATTTTTCAAAGAAAAATTTTGCACCAAAAATAAAACATCTGAAAGTTTACTTGGAAAACTCTTTAAAAAACAAAGTTAAATTTTCATTTCTGTCATTTATTTCATTCAAAACCTTTTTTCTGGTAATGTTGGTTCAAGAGATTGCTCTTTTACAATGAGAAAGTATTTTTAAAAGACTTGGCATTCCAAAAATTGTTTTTAGAATAGATGGCAGAAACTTTATTCCAATGATGGGGCTTTATCATTCAAATAATCAAAAAACAAACAAAGCAACACTCACTTTTTTGAATGAAAGTACTTTGTCTCATCAAATTGTTGAATCGTAAAATGAAGACAGTTTGTAGCTTCCATAACATTCATTACAGTTACACAAAATCAGTGTTCATTCTAAATGACTAAAAAAGAATTAGTTATGGTGTTAATGGAGGGGAGGGGACAATATTAAATACATTCTCAAAAGAGTTTTTTCCATTTTCGAAGTCTTTTTGTTTTTTACACTTAATTTCTTATCTCTTAATTATGTAGTAAATGATTTAAAAATTAATAAAAACACAGTGGTGGATTGATATATATGTGTTTGTGTGAGATTTGTATGGTTGCATGTGTAAATGAGAGCTCGAAACTTGGAGGAGAATGAGAAACTGTGGGAAAAAAACCCAAAAGAGTGAGGTAAGTGATTTCTTACAATTTTTAAAATGCTGTTTTTCCTTTATTTTACTGCCTTTATCTCGTAGAAATGCTCTTTTTGCCCTTTTCTTTATTGTATGCTTTTGTGTAAATACATGTGTTTTCAGCGTCCCTGACACCATTACGGAAACCCCGTATTTTTTAGGGTTTTCGAACTGGAGCTGAGACCGTAAACCCCCACCGATTTGCTTCATTTCCGTCCATGACGTCATTTTTTGAAACACGGGTTTTTGGCGCCATTTGGCAAAAAAAAAGGGCACTATAAACAGCAGTGTGCCCAGCTAGAATTTTACCCCTAAATTTAAGACTTCGTTAAATTATTCCGCATTAAAGTATCTGAATCTGAGAAGTTTGAACAAATAGCTCTTGTAGTATTAAATGAAGATCCCAAGCAATTTACAGTAAACAGTTTTGTACGGAACACTTTTCAATGACGTTTGCATTAAGTATTATACTTTTTTTCAGATTCTAAAAAATTTTTAAAAATGGAAAAGTGGGTTACGATAAAAAATTATGAACTTAAGTTACAAAAACACACACACATTTTACTGAGAACTTACTTAAATCTCTCATTTCATGAACACCCCATTAATGGAAAATTTCATGCAGTTCAAGATGATTTTTAGGTTCAAATTTACAAATGAAATTGCAAATAAATTATATATTAGTGATTAAATTAAAATTATTGAACCATTCATTAAGTGTTATTTCAAAACCAAAGATTAATGTTTTGTGAATCGTTACGCAGAGGCATTCTTCTGTACGTTCATCTGAAATTTTATTTTGAATCTCTTATATTAGTTAACGGCTGAGTTGAAAATAACCTGGAATATAACCTATATAGTTAATTTATATATATATATAAGTACCTAATTCTGCAAAAAATAATCAAATTCTGCAATGGTAAAATTTTGCATTGGAAATTAACAAGTTAATCAATATATTCAAGAATAATATTAAAAAGGCAATTAACTATGGTTAATTAAAATAGTTAGTAACATATTTAATATATTCTTTTCATACATGTGTATATGTTTATAATATATATGTTAATACATGGGCTTTTTTAATCCAGATACACCAGTTAATTTATTTATAACTTATATATTAACTTTATTTATTTAACTTTCTCCAATACGTTTTTTACCCCTACAAATTTTTTTTTATCCGCGTGTGTTAAAACTATAAAATAATAAAAGGAGGCTCATTTAAATGTCTGGCCTGATAATTGCAATTTTTAACTAATATCTTTTGATTTTTTTTGGATGCATGCACATATGGTTGGACCATTAAGTGAGAGCTTTATATTTTTGCCTTATACTTCCCAAAATTCACTTAAGAATGTAATCGATATATTTTCCACTTTTTTTTTTAATTTACAGTCATTTCAATATTAGTTTATAAATTTACATTCATTTCAATATTAGTTTATAAATTTTCCAAGGAGATAAAGTATTTAATAGTAAAGTATAAGAGATGACTCATGTATAGTCTTTTATGACAAAAAATTAAAAGTTCACATCCCATTTGGAAGCTAATTGAATGAACACTTGTTCTATGATAGCTTCGATCTCCACTACTGGCCATTAAATTTCTACACCATTAAGAAATGCAGATAACAAAATGATATTTATTGGACAAATTATTATACTGGAAATAACAAGTGATTAAATTTTCAAGAAATTGGTTACATAGATACTGAGAATTCAGTACCCAGAACAACCAACCCCTGGCAGTAATAACAGCACTTATACACCGGGGCATTGAGTCACACAACGATTGGATGGCATGTACAGGTACAGATGGCCATGCAGCTTCAACACGATGCCATTGCTCATCAAACGTAATGGCTGCGGTATGGTGACAAGCCGTGCTCGGCAACCATGGACTAGACATTTTTTGTTGGTGAGAGGACTGGTGAACGTGCAAGCAAGGGAAACAGCCGAACATTTTCCGCATCAAGGAAGGTCCGTACAATACAGGTAACATGCGGTTGTGCATTATCCTGCTGAAACGTAAGGTTTTGCAGGGCTCGAATAAAGTGTAAGGCTAGGGGTTGTAACACACCAAAAATGTAATGTGCACTGTTCAAAGTGCAGTCAATGTGAACGAGAGGTGACCGAGACGTGTACCATAGTTTCCCATACCATCACGCTAATTGATGGGCTAGTATGACGATGACAAATGCACGCTGCCGGGGGTGCGTTCACCACGATGGCCCCTAACATGGATACGACTATCTTGATGCTGTAAGCAGTCTTTAAATTTAAAATGGCGGCCCCCGCCAATTCTTTGTCCCCAGGGCTTTTATAACTAATTTAAACTTCTGTATTTGACGCTAAGGTAGCTGCAGATGGTCTTTTATAAACCATCTTCAAAGTCTAAGTTTCATTTAGAACTTTCTTTAGCAAAAAAAAATTTTACTCCAGGGGTTGATATTGTTTTCATATCTAAAAATTGGGCCTTTAGAAAACGCTTTTTCCAGAATCCAAAGAAAAAGCCGGCAACCACGGCATTCTTTAAAAACACACACAACCCAATTTTAAAGAAAAAAAAAAATTTTCTTCCTGTAGCAAAAAGATAATTAAAATATTGTTTAAGTTTCCTGAAATAATTATTTAAAAAAAACAAAATGATAAGCTGTTTAAATGACAATGGCACACAATTTTCAAAAAGAAAATATTTTTAAAAGGAATTGAGGAAATTTTTTAAAAGGAAAGATTTTTTAATAGGATTTTTAAAAGAAATTACGGAACATACTTAATCCCAAAAAAATAAATTAGATATTTTAAATTTAAAAAAAGATTTTTTTCCCAAAGCAACCAGCGATGTGATTTGTACTCCCCAAATTTTTGGATTATGTATTTCCCCGGGAAAATTATTAGATTAATTAAAAGGGTACGACCTTTAAAAGGTTTTAAAATTTTTTGGTTTAAAAATAAAAAAGCTTTTAAATTAATTTTTGTATTGTTCCTGGAATGTAAATTTTCGGGAATTTTTAAAAAACGTTTTTTTTGCTTTTATTTAAAACCCTAAAACCAACAAACAAAAATTTTTAATAAGAAAAAAATTTTAATTTAGAATTAAAAAAAAAATTTTGGTTTTCTCTTTCACCAAAGGTAAAAGATTATCAGAAAAAAAGTTAACCAATTTTTTTTTTATGAAATTTTTTGCTCATTTGTTGGGATTGTTTTCTTTAAAAGAAGAAATGTTAGATTTAAAAATAAACTATAAAATTTAAATTTAGCAAAAAAAATTTTAAAAATTTTTTATTTTTTATTTGTAATTTTAAAATTTTTTTTTAAAATTCAAATATTTGTTAAAAATTTTAAGTACAAATTTTGGTCAAAGAATTATTTCCCGTAAAAATTTTAAAACATTTTCAAAGGCGGTTTGAAAATTTTCGCCCCCCAATGGGGACGTTTGAGAAAATGCATCAAACAACCATTTAAATTTAAAAAATTATTTTGTTCTCACAAAACCCCTTTTTAAATTAAAACCCCTTTTTGTGAAGTTTTTATGGTTTTAGAAAACTTCAATTTATTAAAATTTTTCTAAACTATAATTTTACCAAAATGCGGTCAAGCATAAACGATATAAAAGCTTCCCAAAAACAAAAAAACAGGGACCACAAATAATTTAAATTTATATTATTTCTACAAATATTCTACAAGTTTGAATTTTAAAAATTTTGTTGTGCAGGTTAATTCTTGATCAAATAATTGGCTCATCATGATTCTTTAGAATTTTTTAAAGAAGCTTTAAAAATTTTTAACGCGGCCCGCACTTCTTTCCCAATTAAAAAGGAAGAATTCTTTTTTACAAGAAAATTATTGAATTAAACTGTCCCAAAAAGGTTCAAATTTTTATCTTAAATTAAAATTTAAAATACAATGCCTTTTTCTTAAGAAATATCACACAATTTTCAACCAAAAAAATTTTTTTGGAAATTTACAATAAAAGGATTTTATTTTTAGGTTTAACCCAAACTTTTTTAAAGATTTATTTGTGATAACATTAAATTTAAGGGTTTTTATATGCAAGTGTGGTTTTTAATGTTGTTAAAAGTTTCCACAAATACAGGGTTGCAAAATTGAACCAAGGGAAAATTTGGGTACTTTGCGAAAAAAAATTGAACAGTGGGAACCGAAGGGCAGTTTAGGGGTTTTGGTTTTCCAATATGGAAAAAAGTCAGACTTGTGGGTACCAAACCTATCCCCCGCTGCTCACAGTAAAAGTTTGGGCCCAGTTAATATTTCGAAAAGCCGTGACAGTTCGTGAATATGTCAAAAAATTTTCTGGATACTTCCCTGGAGAATTCGGAAACGGAGGAGGGGTGGTCCATCCCAATGAGATTGAATCAACAAAGTGTCGTTTCGCGCGTTTGGGAAAAGCTTTCCCCAAACCACAGGTACAGCTGTTAAAAAGGTTGGTGTGGGGGGAAAGACAACTGCAAGGGATGCCCATAATATCCTGCAGGCGAAAAGTTCGACAGCACTCAGCAAGCGCCATTGCTCAAAAACTCTGTACAGCAACAGGTCGACAAGTGTAGCGGTTTACTGGGCCAGACGCCTTCAAAAAGGGGGTCTGTTCACCCCGCCGTCAACCGGCCCCCCGTTGAAAGAGGGCCCCCGAAGCCCCGTTTACAGTGGGAGAGAGCAAAAAAACTGGACAACTGTTGGGAGTCGTGTTCTCTTTACGGATGAGAGTGGGCAGTCCCAGAAGCGATTCTCAACGTTTTTTGTTTGGGAGAGATCGGGCCCCCGGTTTTTAGTAAATCAAGGAAAGAACCGTTACGGTGGTCCTGGGTTCTTGCCCCGGGGTTATCTGAACGGTGAATTTGGCTTCCCATTTTCGATAGGGGGTCTTAACCGGGGATCCTATTGGAGGGGGGTACTTCTTCCCCATCTGATTTTTTCCGGGGTGCCATTGGCCCAGACTTCATCTTTATGGATGACAATGCACTCCCAAATCGCACTTTTTGCTGTTGGGGGCTGCTGGAAAGTGAAGATATCATCAATGGTTTGGGCCCAGCGTGCTCCCCAGATTTAAACCCATTGAACATGTGTGGGATGCTTTGGGGAGACGTTTTGCACACGCTAAATCACCCGATACAACCCAACTAAAACGTGTTGATTGAGGAATGGGACCCTACCTCAAGAAATTTTTCCCAGCTGGTTCTGGTATGCGGGCGGTGCAAAGCAACCATTGTAGTAAAAGGGGGGGGATATCCCTATTGGGAAAATCTGCTTGTTTTCTTCCTGTTGGATAGACAATCATAGTCACGATACCATGGTTAAAAAACTTGTTTTTGTTTGATTCCATACCGTATGCGTTGTATTCCTTTTTAGCGCCATGCTTTCTCATCCTTTACGTACATAATACTTCCCTATTTGGAATTTCATGTTCTAGATGATTTTTCATTGAAGTTATGGCAATAAACCACCTTTTCGGAATTTTACACCAAGTGTATTGACATGCATTAATAACACATCCCGTAGCTTGTGAAGATTATCTGAAATCTTGTCCGCAGAAAGACCCCCATCATTCACAGAAGACACCGCTGTTATGTAGGGATGTACTTTATTCGCTATGATGAATAAGTATGCATAGCTAATAAGAAAACATTCCTAATGTAAACTATAGAACAAAAGCCTGTTAAAAAGTAACATTTCCCAGACCAGTATACTGTCTCCTATACTTTGTTGGCATTCAGGATTTGTGTAAATATGTTTTCCGTTGTTGTTTCTGTGAATATGCACGCAACAATCAACGGATGCAGTAAGAAAAAACATTCATCTGAAAAAGTAAATTTTTCAAAGTTTTAAAATCCAATATTTGTGTTGCAATGCAGCTTAGCGACGTCTCCAACGATAGCACTTATCACAGGGATGTTGGAATAAAAATTCAATTGGTGAAGCTAATATGCAGTAACATATCATTCATACTTGATTATTTTCTTGAAAAGTGCCGATTCATTTTAACTGCCAGTGTATCAAAAGTAGCAAGTTCTTCAATCTTTTCTAAGCGTCAAAGATAGCGCTTGAAAAAGAGTCGATGAAAAAGAAGAATGTATCTCATCAATTGCCCATCCTACCCATAGAAGACTGCAGATTATATTCATTTTTTTCTTTTATTTGTACAAAAATAGTACAGCTATATAAATATTTCATGAAAATGGTAGTTTCAAAAATGATTTCGTACCATGAATGATAAATGATGATTGCGTGTTTTACCCATTATGGCAACATCTGATGTAGGTCCAAATACTCCAGGAATTAGCTTTATATATGTTAAGAAAAAATGAAAAAGGTTAGTCCATCTAGTCTGCGACTTGCTACAACTGTGATTGTATGAACCAACTGAGCTATCATAGTACTTTGCTGCGAATGTTAATGCACACATATACTGAAAACTTTTTTATCTATATATATAGTGGTTGTTATTATACAATTGCAAGACCATGAAGAAGAGATTATATAAATTTAAAATTCACATGAGGAAGAAAATGCTGGGTTTTTTAAATGATTAGCATTTATGTACAATCGAAGTACACAAGATTTAGAAACGGTACCTCAAACTTTGCATAAAAAGAAAGTTACGCAGTAGAGTTCTTATTCGGAAATCGCATATGAATGTTGATTGTCTGTAAAAAGATTGTGATGTACCCGTATAAGGAGAAATGGCCTACGCCAAGTATCTGAGTTTGATAGCAGCAGGATAGTGGCTAATCGAAAGTGCAGTTTATATATATATGATATTGTAAATCCCAATGGTCGAATTTAAGCGACTGCCATACGAATATGGAATCGATTAGCTTAGGAGAGTCAAACTGAGTGTTATGCAGTAAATAAATGGTAATCTTCCACTAATAGCCGAAAGGACTGAGATGGTTTCTCGTAGACCTTACACAGCCCCATAAACGATCTAGGTTCAGGAGGTGGGTTTGTTTGCAGCACAAGTATCCGTATCAAGAAGGACACAATGTCTTGAACAACGTGAACTGTTAACACGGTGATCCTTATTGTGTCTTCCTTGACACTGCAACCTAAGATGTGTGAAGGTAGTGGTATGCATGACCAACGACAAAACCGAATGTATGAGTGGCATGAGGCTTTTTCAGAACATTCCCGGTTTTAAGTACACTTTAAGGATGGAAGTAACCGTATCTGAATGCTTCAAGGAGAACGCACAATGTCTGCTTGCATTCGATATTGTCATAAGAGTTTTGCCCCGATGATATGGTATAGGTAGCCATATTACATACAATAGCAGCACCTTTTGTTCACGTCGTCAGTAATTCGAACAGCCAACGTTATATTACTCAGATTTTAAGGCCATTGGATGTGCCCTACCTTTGAAGGCTCCAATATTTCAGCATTCAACAAAAGAATGTCTCCATGCTGTCCTACCTGCCCTGACCTACTTCGACGCAGAGATTTTTCAACCGCTGCCCTGGCCAGCACGTTCTTCAGACTCTCACCAATTGAAAACGTGTGATTATGAGTTTCTGAAGGACTGGGCCATCACCTCTCTCCGGCTACTACAGTTGATGAAGAGTGACATAGATTTGAAGTGGCATGGAACGACTTGCTCAGTTCGACTCGATATTTAAGGTATCCAACTACGTTCGGAACCGAGATTTTAAAAAAATGCATAAATGGATAATTTTCATGATATTTAGTGTCACTTAGGAATACATGTATAAAATTGTTTTAAGGACATTTTGACAAGAAAAATTTATTTAAATACAATATTTTGGCAAAATTTAACTTAGAATAACCTTTTTTCAAAATGTTCTCCTTTTATAAAAAAGGCTGCTTAAATAATGATATTTTTGTGCTTATATAAAGTAAAGATATCTCCGGAGAGTCTGAAATTTTTTTTGAAAAATTCACATTATTTTCAGAGTTACAACCAATTGAAATAGTTACCGGCGTTTTTTTCTTAAATTTTCTCCCCTCTGTTGTCGTAAAACTTGTATAAACTCACTTCTAAGCTATATATTTCCAAAATTTTAGTTGATCCTCTGTACAAAGGTCTGAGCTATATGCAGGCAAAATATTATTATATAATAGAAGCATTTTTCACAAAAGGAGAATATTTTGAAAATGGGTCATTCTATGTCCATTTTTTGTCAAATTATTGTACTTGAATAATTTTTTATTGTAATAATACTCTTAAAATAATTTTATAAACATTCTCTAATCTAAGTGACACTAAATATCATACATATTATCCATTTATACGCTTTTACAAAATCACGGTTCCGAACGTAGTCGGATATCTTAAGCAGGGGAGATCCGTTTTAACTGCCAGAGGTGGTGGCATCTGTGTTTACTAATTTCGGACCTTGTTTGCCCTGTATACCCTGCTATTTAATCAGGTTTATTTCTATTACGCCGTATACGTACAATAAGTAAAGTATTGATGTTTTCTTTCCTTCCTGGTTTTGCAGTTGTAATGACTAGCATTATATAATAATAATAATGAATGAATGAATGAATGAAAAATCCTATGTATAGATGAAACACTCAACAAATCAGAGGAAAATAACAAAATAGAAAAACAATAGCAAAAACTAATGAATGAAGAAAAGTCAATTAACCAAATTAGAAATTTATTCTCTTCTCTAAAAATTACACTAACTTCTTGATATATATACGTCTGGAACAGAGTATTAATTTTTAGGATTATTTCCTTATCATTAGGCCTAAAGAATTAAAAGAATCATGTTCATTATTTCCATTTCATTAAAAAATACGAGATTAATAATTTTGATTCAAAAGTTTTTACTCTTAAGCCTTTAATCAAAATTTTTGCGGTACAACTTAATTGTGATGATAACAAAAATAAAAATTAGAATAAATTTTCATGTTTTATTTCTTTTAAGAAACAAACTTAGAATTTTTAAATGAAAGAGTAATAAATATAGCTGACTTTGTATTTACATTTAATTTATTATAATTTGAAATAATTTATCTTTAAAATTATAAAATAACTGTTAGGTAACTTTTTATGAAAAAGCTTTTTTTAGTTTTAATATACACACAAAGGTATATTGTAGAAAAGGCTTTGGGTATATTGTAGAAAAGTTTTTGGTATGTTGTAGAAAATAATTTGAAAAAAAACTTTAGTAGCATTTTTACTTTTTACTGCTGATCAACATTTTAAATTAATAAATTTAAGAAATAATTCTATTGAGATATTTTTATAAAACTAACAAAATATAGAAGCATTTATTAAAAAAAATTATTCACTCTATTAGTTGTAATAAACAAAGAAATGTGCAGTATTGACAGAAACAGATTTAATAAAATTTCTACATCGTGTCAAGATTTAGAAACTTCAGTTTCAGAATAACGAGATTATTAAAAAAAATCGTCGTTTCATTTTCAAGCAGATTAATTTGCTTCCCATGACATAAAAGATGAATAATAGAATTAAAAAAAGTACGTTTTATGCAAAAGTCAAATGCTTGAAAAAACAACTATTTCAAGGGATTAGTTAATTTTAATAAGTCAGTAGCAGAAACTAGATATTTTTTTGTAAATTAAAGATTCTCTCTTATAAATAAAATAGATTTGTGATAAAATAATTACTTTAAAGTAGTAAAAATTGATTTTATAAAAAGAAATACTGAAAAAATTCAGCAAGAAATATATACAGAGAAATGTAGCATCGATAAAAACAAATTTTTATAAAATATTTACACCAATTATTCTGCCAAATAAAAATCAATTAAAAAAATTATCAATAAATAAAACATCTAAAAAAGCTTTTAAATTTCACAACTTGTGCCACAAGTATTAACACATTAGTGTTAGTTCAGGCTACTTAAAAAATTTATGAAAATTAGTCACCGTTATATATATATTATATTTTATATATTTATATATATATATTATGTTTTATATATTTCATATTTATTTATTTATATATTTATATTTATTTATTTATATATTTATATTTATTTATTTATATATTTATATTTATTTATTATATATATATATATTTATTTATTTAAATTTGTAGAAAATTTTAAGGCATTTTATTTAGAAAGGCTTTACATACATTTTCTATGATCAATAAAATTAGTCAAACTTTACAGGTGTATATATATAAGAATTTAAAAAATACTTACATATTTACCTGTATATGTTGAAAATGTTTTTAAATATTTTTTATCTATATATTATTATATAGAACAGAAATTTGTGGCGAAATAAATTTCAAAAACATATCTGGTAATAAATGAATGCACGCTGTATTCTATTAAAGCCGATTCACTGAAACATTTGCAGTATGAAAATAGAACCCGATGGAATGTTTTTCTATACATATTGAATAAAATTATTGAAATTAGATGAGAGATAAACTCCAGGCGCTTGAGGGCAGACTAATGAATACAAGATCAAAAGGCAAACAATTACGAATTTTGTCAAAACAAAGTAATTAAACACCAAAAAATTCCGAAAAGAAAGAGCAAATTAAGTAATAAAAGAGAGCGAACACAATTAGATGCCCAATAGAACTACTAGAATATGAGTTGAGTCGTGTCATGGATATCAATGCTATTGGAGGCTTTTAAAAGACCAAAAAGGGAGATTATAATGGCTTCAGGGTTTGGGAGGGTTCATATGCATTCCTACATTTTATCTTTATTTCCATCATATAGTATCAAAAAAATAATAATTGATTTGATTGCATAAATAACTCAATTTAAAGAACTCTTGGATTATTGCTATTTATGCATAAATAAAAAGATATTTTGCACTGTCATGTTAATAATGATGCTCGCAGAACAATATTATTATGCATTGAATCAAGTGCATAGAAGTTATTGTATTCTGTTAAGATCAGTCTCTTTATATCTCCGCTACAAATTAAGTTTTTTTCATTCACTTCATGTGATGAATTAACTATTTCTTTTACAATTAACTAGTTAGGTATACATGAAGAGAAAACAAAATTAGTTAAATGCTAGACAATTAATCACATTCCACTTAATTAAACCTTGGAAAGTAAATGTAATTTTGAGACTAGTTCAGGACTTCTCATCAGTAATAAATATATTCTCAATTCAAGGGAAGTATAACTAAAGCAATACACTTGTATTAATTCCTATAAATTTCCGAATATTGTAAAAAAAATACAATTATAAAATGGGAAATTATAGTAAATGCAATTATAATATCTATCCATAAGAAACAGCAGAGATTACAATATATAACTGTTTAAATTAGTATGTTTTTAGTAAAGTTATATTAAATCAAACAAATATTGAATTCTGTGGATCTTTTTCAAACTTCAAATAAAATAAAAAAGGATTTAAGCTATAAAAATACAAAATAAACATGCAGCTTGTATAAATACACTTTTAATAATCCAAATTTTATGTATTTACAAATATTGCATTGTGATCGTGTTAAAAAATATCGATTTCGTAACTTGAGGAAAAAATAATCTGCTTTTGAAATGTCTTCTTTTTTTCAACTCTACGGACATAGCGCCCTCTTTTAACACCCAACAAATACTTTCCGGATGGAACCTTAAAATGTGTAATGGTCTTCTATGACATTATATTTGGTTTATAATATTTTTAAATGTAAAATATATGTTGCCGTTGAGCTTTAAAAAAAAGTATTGATACAAAAATTTATTTCAAGGCACAATACTGTACATTAATGTGGTTATATACTTGTTAAATATATTCTAAACTTAAAATTTTGAAGCATTTTATAAATCTGTAGATGTTTAATTTAAACATGAAAATAAAAAAAATGAATTCTATGATGTATGTACACTGCTGGCCACCGTAAATGCAACACCAAGAAAGACAAGAGATAGCACAACAAAATTTAATAGATTTCTGTGAAGTGTGGTTCCTGCCAGAATCAGTAGCAGGAGTAGCCGCCATTGTTGAAGATCACCGCTGCCACTCGCCTCGGCATTGATTCAAAGAGACTTTGGATGTGCTCTTTGGGGTACAGAAGACCAAGCATCTTCCACACATTGCCAAAGTTAATCTGGTGTGGCAGCTGGGGGTGTAATCTCAGGTCAATCGTTCAGCAACTATGGACCACATGTTTTCTATCGGCGAAAGATCCGGAAAGCGAGCCAGCCAGGAAAGCAATTCAATCTGGTGATTGACGAAGAAACTTTGGACAATGCGTGCGACGTGTGATCGCGCATTATCCTGTTGAAATATGGCTGTGGCCAAGCCCTGAAGGTAAGGAAGGATAACTGGCTCCAACACCTCGGAGATGTAGCGCTGGCTGCTTAAAGTACCAGCAATGCGTACTAGAGGAGCGTGAGAGTGATATCCAATACCGCCCCATACCATAATACCCGGGGCAGGACCAGTGGTGGTGCATAACGCAGCTGCTCAGAATCCTCTCTCCACGGTGTCTCCAGACTCGAATCCGACCATCGTGGTGTTGCAGACAAATGCGTGACTCGTCATTAAAGACAACTTCATTCCATTCTGCCGCCCACATCCTTCTTTCATCGCACCATTGGTGGTGGAGACGTCTGTGGTTCTGCATCAAGGGTAGACCAAGCAATGGACGTCTTGCGGACAGACCACTCTGCTGTAAACGGCGTCGAATGGTACGCGCAGACACTGAATGCTGCGTTACAGACTCAATGTGCTGTGATATGGTTCATGATGTGACTGACCGATCTGTCACTGCCATGCGCACATTTGCCTGTCCTCACGTGAAGTAGTGCACTGAGGTGGATGCGATCGACCACGTCGGTGCGTCGTACCCTCCTGCATCCAACGGTCACATATCCGCATTACAATTGTTTGGTTTCGTCCAACACGACTACCGATTTCCCTGAAAGATAATCCACAATCTTTGTAGGCCACTATCCTTCGTCTGTCGAACTCGGATACTTGATCAAAAGCTGATCGCTGTTTTCTACGAGACATAACTGATCGTTTTTTGAAAAAAATCACAAGAAAAACACAATTGCCGAAATTGAAATCGTCGAAATCCCCAAGCCTTAAATAGCGCTTTGAGGTGGCGCCGCAGGCTGCGCTGAAATTCTAATCATTTGCTTATCTCACCTCCGCTAATGCATGTTGTAAATTTCATGTTATTTGCATGCTTCCTTCAGGGTGTTGCATTTACGGTGGCCAACAGTATATAATACATCTATGTTTATTATTCTCTACGAGAGTTTTCGTTGAGGTGGTAGGTATAATTTCATTTTTTAAAAATAATTTATTCAGGATCACAAACATGGTACTATCTGTTGTAGTAAACGTAGAAATATACTTCATTTAAAAAATATTTAAAGGAAATAATTCAAACCCGATCTCGTGGACACGAATATCACTCGAACATATATACGTCTACACATTTATTCATCAAATGCCATTGTATATTTATAACACGCCCTCATTTGAATTTAACTTGCGTCAACTGCAAAAGACTAAACTTTCACGAATCGGTTCAAATCGGATCAGACTCAAAAGAGATCATGCGAAATTTGGGAAAAAACATTAACAAATTTTAAAAAACTGTCTACCAGTTATATGATTTCAGTATATATATTAGTTGTTTATTATAAAAAGTATGTATATCCATATTGGTATATGTATAATATTATTGTGATGTATGTATGCTACATTTTTATACTTAGGTATTTTGAAATATGTAAGCTGTGTGATGTATGTATGTATAGTTACATATGTATACTTAAGGTATACTTAAAAATATATATAAGCTGGGGGTTTATGTATATTACATATGTATATTTAAGTTATATGTTAAAATAGTTAGCTGTCTTTTATGTATTTTAGTTATATGTATGCAGATGTATGTATTATAGTTATATATGCTGGGGATGTTGTATGTATGTATGTATAGTTGTATGTATAACTGTGTGATGTATGTATGTATAATTAAAAAGAATGCTTTTGTATATTATGCTTAATGTAAGTATGTATAGTTGTGGTGCATGTATGTATGCTAGTTTATGCATGAATAGTTATGATGCACATATAAATGCACAGTTATATAAAAATAATGGATTCTCTTCAGGTTGGAAAAATTGTTCTAATTTCTATTCTATTCTTGGGGGTCATATCCCTTTTTTAAAATTTCCAAAAATGTTTTTTTATTATTATTTTATTTTATAGAGAAAACCTTTCTGAGTTTTTTAAAAGAAACCGCTCAGATATTCCCAATATCACGGAAGTTATTAAGAAAAAAAAAGAGCAAAAAAGATAATTTAAATATTGTTTACTTTTTCCCATGAAGCTTCATGTCGCTGGTGACAGCTGGTTTCTCTGTTTCTAATTTTTTCATTCTAATTTTATAAAATCTTGAATCTAAGCCTCAAATATTATTATTATTGTTCTGAAATTAACTCAACTTCTACTTACTTTATAAACTGCTGTTTTGTTTTAAAAAAGTGATTTGGGTTCTATACCGCTCGTTTTCGGGATTTTAAATGTATCTTTTTAAAAAAATTTTTTGGGAAAAAATTTTTTTTCAAAACTTTTGAATGATGAATTATTGAATCTGAAAACGACCATCGGGAACGCCCCAAAGAAAAGGGAAGTTTTGGTAAATAAACGGGGGTAAAGCTGTACACATTGGATGAAACACTAAACAAAAGTGCATCGGGAAAAAAAGATTGTTGCAAGTTTTGATTCATTTTTTTTTGAACATGATGACTTTTTTGATGGCTATAGAGTTTTGAAAAAAACTATTATGTTTAAAAACATTAAAACTTTTTTCTTCAAAAATGTGGTGGAGATATTGAACTCACAAAAAAATGTGTTAGGGGTTTTCAGTTTTTTTCGATTGAATGCAAGAATTTAAAAGATTTATTTTCGTTTAGAAATTAAAAAAATCTGGGTACAGAAAAACTTTCCCAAAAATAAACAGACGCTTTGGTTACCAATAGGAAAATTTGGACGGGGTCACGCAAGACAACTTTCTGTGGTGTTAGGGACTTTCCTCCTCAGTTGCTGAAAAATCCTATAATAATATTATAAAAAAACTGCAATTGTGAAAAGAAGTTGCAGAAGCTTCAATGCAAAGTGCAGCTTTGGAAGGGGTAACTGACAAATTCTTCTGATATAATAATTAGGGAATGGAACGGGGAAAAACCCGTTTTCTTTCTTTTGGTGTGTGTGCTGTTATAGGAGACAAAACAGGAAAGTGTATTGATCGGAAGGATGTCTTCTTTCTGTAAGGGATGCGATTCTTGGAAACGAAAAAAGGGTCCCTTTTAAAAAAAGTGGAAAATTCTTCACGTTAAAGAATTTTTGAAAACCACTGGCTAAAACTGGATGATGGAATGTGGAAGGGTTTCGATGTTTCAGCGTTCAATAAGTCATCTTTCTGAGAATACCTTCATTGGGGATGGGTTTCCCAAAAACATTCCATCTATTACTGCATCCAATCCGTAGGGAAAAGATATCAGTTTAAAAAAATTGAATGTTTGGACATTTCAAAACGAATGGGAACTCGTTTACGAAAATTAAAACTGAACCAAACTCGGTAGGGGTCGATTATGGAAAAAGGGAAGGTTGCCCGACGAATGATCGACTTAATCACAAAAATATATAAAATCAATCCGAAAAAATAAAACATGCCTGTCGGGATATGAAAAACTTTTGGGCTGTATATTTCCATATACGTTCAATGACAAGAACCATTGCACATTTTTTTGTCCTATAGGTCCAATTTTGGTGTAAATATAAAAACGGTTTTAGAGGGGTATGTGGAAACTTTTAAACACAGTAACAAATTCAGGGGCAGTATTTTGGGTGCCATAAAACCGTATTTAAAGATCTATCCCCCTAAACTCCTACAAAAAAAGTCAGGTAAAACCCAAAATAATAATGAAACCATTAACTAAAATGGGAAAATTTTGCCCAAAAACTTTAGGTTGGGTAGAAAAAATTTTGATATTTCTAAAAAGAGGAATTCATTTTAATGATGGAATCAAGGAGACTAAAAATTATGCAATCGTTGGGCTGACTGTTTAAAATTTTCGCAAAATTTGTTTCACTTGTAGATTTTTAAAAAAATTCGGGCTGCAGGGCGACATTTTAATCTCCGCACAAAAGAAGTGGCAGGTTAAAAGAATGCAATTTAAACTACTTTAAAAAAATTTAAATGAAAAAAAAGGAACATCGATGCATGGGGAATTTTAACATTTTTGAATCATATAAAAACACTGCATTCATATCAAAATTTTATTTATAGTAAGTACTTGTTAATTTAAAATATTAATTTTTTTTAAGTAATATTTATTTTTTAACTTTATTTTGAAGAAATGTACTTTTTGTATTTTGATTATTTTTTTCTTTTATATCGTTTCGAGGCTTTTCTGCATTGGAAAAAATATTTTTTATTTTAATAATTTTAATAAATTTAAGTTTATTTTTATAAAAAATTCCATTATTTTAATTTAAAATTTAGTTTTTGTTTTTTAGTAACCAGAATAATATATATATATAACTGTGGGAAATTTTATTTTGATTCAATTTTCTAGAACGTCATTTTTTTCTCATTACGCATGATATTTTAAAACCGTTCCCCGGAAAAAATCAAATTTTTACAATTCGCCATATCTGTCAAATAACGAACCCGTTTGAATTTTTAATAAAAAATTTTAAAATTAAAATAAAAATAGCGAAATTTTTTTTAAAAAATTTTTTATTAAATTTTTAAATTTTATAGTTTTCAAAATTTTAAATCAGTGTTTAAAAGCTTCGTCATTTTAAAAGATAAACAATTTTAACACTGAGCAAAAAATTTTAAAAAAAATTTGGAAAAAAAAAAGCTGGGTAATGCTTTTGCGAAAAGAAAACCAAAATTTCTTTTTTTTAAATTTTCTAAATTAAAAAAATTTTTCCCAATTAAAAATTGTTTGTTGGATATGTTTTAAGTAAAGTAATATCTATTTTTTATTCCTCCCAAAAATTTTCATTCAGGGAAAAAATAATAAAAAAATTTTGAGCTTTAAAAAAGCCACTATTTTTTAACCCTTTTCGACTTTTTTTAAAAGGGATTACCACCCTCTTGCGGCATTCCCCCAAGGAAAATATAAAATTTGCGCAACCCCGTGATTTCTCTAGTTAGCAGCAACCCGTGTTTCCCGTTTATTTTTTATTTATTTTTTGTTCATATATTTTTTATCTAATTCTATTTTTAAAATAAAAACTCTATTACAAAACTTCTTTTTTGTAAAATTAATTTAATATCTGATTTGAAAACTAATAAATAAGTACGCAATTTTTTTTGGGCCCACCTTGATATAATAACTACGTGGGGCAGGTTTAGGAACCCAAAATGAAAGATTTTAAAGTTTTGGGGGGTTTAGAAAAAGAATCATGTAAACGTGAAAATTTTTTCCCCAATTTGTATGGAAGAATCTAAAAATTTTAAATAAGAATGGGAATAAAAAAAAATTAAAAAAAAAATTAAAAATATTTTATATATATATATATATAAAATATATAACTTTTGGGCCTTCAATATTAAAGGGTTAAAAAAATTTTACTAAGTAATATTTTTTATAAAAGAGACTCATTTGATTTTAACATTATAAAATGCCTTTTTTTGGGGAGTAACCTACACCTATCAATATTTGAAATATCATCTTAAATTTTATAAAAAAAAACAATGTTTAGTTACTGTAACATTTTAAAACAAAGTAATTTTGTGAATTTTGCAATAATTTTTAGAGCCATACTTTTGTAAATGGATTGTTAGGCGTTTTGGGGTCACTTTAAAATTTTGATGCTAAAATATTATCGAGGAAACCGTAATTTTAAGGAAATGTACATTGCAATGAGTGTTCAGAAATGACGTTAAAATAATACGGGAATGGAATTTAAATCCTTTTTATCTTCCATCACTCAAAGGCATTGCGTTTAGATATACACAATCTTGAACTATATGGGAACTCTAAAGCATGAAAAACAGTTTTTGAAATAAACTTTTAAAAAGATTCAACATTTAAAAATTAGAATGTTTGGTCATGTTGAGAAAAAGTTGGGAACACATCCAGGGTTTTTAAAAATTAAAAAAGGAAAAAAGCTAAGGGACAAAAATCCTAGGATGGCGTAATAGATTGACGATGCAGAAATAGATAAATTGAAAGATACTACATTTTGGCTATTCAAAACAACTCATTAACTTGTCGCCATAAACGTATTAAAAATATATTTTAAAAATCTCCCCAGATTTGAATCTACGACTCGGGTTTTTGCCCCATGGGAGGGGACTTTGGGGTAGATATAATATGTCCATACTGAAAGGGTTCACATATAAGCATAAACACACAACTTACCTTTTTAATTAGAAACTGATAAAAAAATATTTAGGGGTCTCTAGTCTTGAACTTTTATCTAGATGC